>BSSO01006684.1:0-11697 GCA_030267885.1 Mesembryanthemum crystallinum | reverse complement strand
AAAAGAAAAAAAAAACTCAACTCTCCAGTAATTAGAAAGGTTTCAAATCCATGAATAGCCAGAACATGTAACTTATGAATAACTAGCAGCGTCCATCTTTAAAAAACTTAATGCTACATATGTTTGCAAGTTTGCTTTATTTGATGCATTATTATTGTCCTGAGCCAACCATAAATAGTTAAAATAAATGTGATTTTGCTGCTTTATTTCCATTTCTTATTCTTTAAAAACATGTACCACTAAGAAAATTTATGATATCTAATTTGATGTTGATATGTTGTTATTAGTGGAGGAGACAAGTAGTAGTACAGGCAACATGATATGTAAATTCACAATTTTGTGGTGGATTGTTAGCTACGCACATACGAGTTCATGTTTTTTTCTTTTTTTCTTTTTTTGATAAGTGACATCGATATTATTAATTAGAATATAGGAGCAATAATACACAGGTACACTCCTACAAATACTAAATCAAGTATTAGCATCATGGTAGAACACTTCCCACACCTTCTGGGAAGGGTTTGGAATGCCTACAAATTATATGCTTTGGAATGGTAATATTCATCAAGTTCATGTTTATTGAGTCGAATCCTAAGAGATGGTGGTTGACTTAAATTAGCTTTGAGTTATCAATATAAGCTCAAGAGAGATTTCTTCTCATTGTTGCCAAATTTTCAAAATATACAACAGGATTTGGTTCAGAACATGTGTAATGTTATTCTAGCATTTGCGTAGTTCTAGAATCCTAAGCACACAATTCCCACACAATTTTTGTGTATTATAGCCTTTTATATTTGAATTTTTGAAGGGGGTCGAGTTCATCACAAATGAGTTTCCTAAAGGTAGTAGTGGAGTCAGAAATATATCAAGTGGGGTCAATTCAAGATCATTGTAAACAAAACATGAGATACACTTACTTTTGATCCTAAACAACTATTCAAATTTGTTCACTAAATTAAGTGGGTGCACACGACGCCCCTATTATACACTTAACTCCGCCTTGCCAAAAGGTAAAAACAACCCAAGAAATACATCATATTTTACATTATTAGTAAATGATTTTTCTCAGCTTTAATCTTATGGATAGTGATCAAAGACTACTATGAAATCTGTATTTGCCTAACATGTTAGTGTTGGGTCATACTCAAATATGTGATGCTAATTATAGCCCTTGACCCTTCACAAACAGTGATGATAAAGTGATCAATTATCACTGAGGTCATCCATGAGATCATTTTACTACTACAACTTTAAACTTCAATCTGAGAAGGGTAGCTAAAAGGAAAAAGAAAAAAAGGTGCTATGTATTATGTGATCATTGGGAAATCCATCAAGGAGTATAAATCATCAAGGCCCACTTATCAGTGACGTTTTTAATCGAAAAAGCATTCAACAAATCATTAAAATTTGTTATTTTACTAGTAGTAGTTACTACCATATATCAAAGTTACTTTGATTATTGATGTTAAGAATAGTTACCCAATTCAACCAAATCACAAATAATAAATAACAGCGGAATAATCAACATAAAATAACCAATTCTACTAATACCAAAATAGAGATTGTAATGTCTACCCAACAGTTTCAAGAAACTCAACTTGAAACAACCACAACTACTAACAAAAGGTAATAACCATTTTCTAGAAACGAGTACAAATTGATACTAACCCGATCCACATTACTTCCAAACACCCCCATAGAAATATATCCCAGTACAAACTATCCATTGAGCGCACACACGTTCTCCCTGATGTGTGAACCACAAACCAGGGCAACAACCGAGACCATACACTTGGAGATCACCCACAAACTCCCTCACGTTGTGTCTGCCGTGCACCTTTGTTTGTGTTTTTGCCGCAAGCACAGCCGAAACCTCTCTGCTTTGGTTACTAAGTGGCTAAGCCCATGTGGGCTTCTAAGCCAACCAATCAATACATGGCCCATATACCATGCTTTAACCTTCACGGTTTATTCTCTATATATGCATCAGCATCTTTGGTTTTCATTCTTTTTTCTATTTTAACTTTTCTTTTTTTTTTTCTTCCTTTTTTTTTCACTTGCTGAAAATAATTGACAAAGAAATTAAAACGTTAAATTGGGTTGGACCAACCCAACAATTGACTCATTTTCTTTAATTTCAAAGCAATTTACGTAACATTAGTGAGAATAAGTTTGATTTAAAGAACAGTAATCACAAATTTCTTTCGAACTAAGAAATTGAAACTCTAATCAAAAGTTTGATAAGTCTTTAAGTAGTTCATATCTGAGAAAAGCCAAGCTGTTTTTAGATAGCAGGTGTAGGTGTTTTTTTTTTTTTCGAACTTTAACTTTGTTAACCAAAATGTCAGTCCTGCTATTAATAAAATAAAAAGTTTTAATTTTTTGAGNAAATAACAGGGAACTCCAACATTATAACTAATTGTGTCAAATATAACCATGGACAAAAGCAAGCTTATAAAAAATGAATAAGAAAAAAATTAAAACAACATAATAATCGAAGCACACTGTCAATGCTAGTACGACATAGGGTTATTTTATGGCAAGGCCAAATCCAACATCTGCAATGTCAATGGGTGGTGTTCACCAACAAAACTTCCTTTTCTATCTCATTGAAGTCCAAATTTTGGCGAATTATAATGGTGTTGTTTAATTTTTTTTTTAAAAAAAAATAGTCCAATAAGGAGAAAAATAAAAATAAAAATATGACATGCCTATCTTCATGTTTTTTGTGTTTTTCCCCCTATAAGTTAAAAAAAAAAAACAAAAAAAAAAAAAAGCAAAACAGCATATAAAAACGAGGAAAAATTTCAAAAAGGGTGTCCGAGGTTTGGTGTAATATTAAAAATGGTGCCCGATGTTTGCATATTCCCATTTAGGGTACCTAACTTTTGAATTTATTTTCATTTAGGGTCCGATGACGTGACGGTGTTAAATTTTCTGTTAGATTAGTGACGTGTTCAATGATGGTTTGATATATGTGTGCTATTGATGGTAATTTTACACTCATAGGGGAAATATATTTTGCACTTACAGCCTCGGACACGTCACTAATCTAACTGAAAATTTAATGCTGTCAGGTCATTGGACCCTAAATGAAAATGAACTCAAAAGGTTAGGTACACTAAATGGGAATATGCAAACGTCAGATACCCTTTTTAATATTACACCAAATATCGGGCACCCTTTTTGAAATTTTTCCTTAAAAACAACCATAGAAGTCACATTTGATTAGATACAGAGGAAAATCTAATACTACTATGAATTTTGTCATTTGAGAGCCAATGGCTACCATTTGCTTTTGTAATGCCACTTACTCCAGGGTTTGTTCTCACTCTGGAAGTTTTTGATGACATGGGTAACAACTTCAAACCTTATATAAGGACATTATGCATTCAAATAATTGTCAATATAGGATAGCTTAGGAGTATCACAATCTTCCCGCTCATATTCGAAAATCTGTAGTCAAGCGATGTGGATTGTAGAGATAGTTTAAACGTGTTTCAGGATATGGCTCTTACATGTATCATTGTGTTTCACATTATGATTCGAGAAGTAAATCGTCCTGGTCACATGTATTGTCGATAGTCACTTTCTAAGTTGCATATAAGCTGTATAATTTATCCTAAATCTTCCCACTATACGTTGTTCTCATGTACCTGCTCAACTAGTTATAGGCTTATAACTTTCTAAAAGACCCTACATCGCAAGTCCCAACAGTAATGCGCATAAAACATAGCTTACCTTATTTCTTAAGTTATGGGACTCCCATATGTAAATTTAACCTCTGAATTCATGAATGTTCGTTGCATTCAAATCCTTCCCACTAATGCTTTTCATTGATCATTCTAGGAATATTTCTCATTAAAAGCACAAGAGATTGAAACTCAAAAGTTCATTGTTAAATAGTTTAACAGGAAAAAGGTTTCTATATGTAAGTTTGAGGTCAAGGTGATGCAAAGATTTGCTATGCAAGATTTTATAAACTTTTTCATAAAGGATGAGGATCCTCTCCATTTCCCAATTTCCCCATTTACGCATTACTCCTCTAAATGATTGACATGTGTATAATACTCTTTTAAAATAACGTTTATAACCGTAGAAAATTGCCCTCTTCATTTTTCAATATACTAATAGAGCAGCCGACTAAGATGGTATTAGTGCTCTACTTTTACTAGTACTCTGTAATTATCACTATCCTAATTGCAAGGAAATTACTTACAAACTATCGTTGTTGATATCTGACTGAGAATCAACCGATCAACTACAATTTCCACTTCTGCCTTTACTTTTCTCTTTCCTTTTTCTTTTCTTTGCCCTGTTCTAAAGAATACGGCAACGTTTGAATATATTACCTCCTTGACAATTACTAATTGAGCGTAATACAACGTTGTGTTAGGACGTCATCATTTCATTGTTTCGATTTTATAGTCTGTTCATTTTAATTTTCTTTTTATAATTGGTTAATTAAAAAGCTAGCTCAAATATAGCATTATAGTGTGCAGATCCCTACCTTACAAGGTTGAGATTATAACACAAAATTATGTGCTTTGAGCAAGCTAATATTATTCAATTTAGTTCTATAACTTACCTTTTTCTCACATATTACTATTCACTTGGTTCTCATACAGTTCAACTTAGTTATAACTATATCTTAGAATGTATAAAATCATTATCTTTTAGTCTTTTGTTAATATGATTATCCAAAATAAGGACAAATTCATAATAGGTGTCTGACACATGAAAAAAATTATTTTCGTTTACAAGTTTTTTATAATAAACGTGTTAGTCTCTAAACTGATTAATATTACACACACAAAACTCGAAGTCAAGTGGCCATAAAATACTAGTATAACAATTCAAAACATATAGAATTGATGGAAAATTCAAGTATGTGACATGAATGACTTATTACTAGTGGTTTTTGATTGCGTCAAAATTCAAGTACTACTATCCCACAAACTTGCATTGAACACTGCCATAAAAACAACATTTGTATAAAGAGATTATAAAATTGGAAAAATTCCTGATTTTCATATTTTGACTAGGAAAAAAATGGAAAGAAAAAAAGAAAAGAAAAGAAAAGGCAAAAGCTAAGCAAAAAGATGCATGACACAATGGTAACAATTCATGCACTTTGTGCTGTGTGTGTGGGAATCATCCACGCAGCCCTTCATTCGTCTCTTTCTCCAACTATAATTAATATTATTAATATAAATATAATCCCCCATTTTAATTTGTTTTTTACTGTTTAAAAAATAATAATAATAATGTTATTTTTAAATTTAATTTGCATAATTGGGCATGTGGCACGTTTTATTTGACTCCCTTTATTGAATGATGAATGAATGAATGAATGAATGAAAATAATTGAAAAAGCTACACTTTACTTTGGTTTCTCTCTAATTCTCTCCCCCACTACGTCACTTGTACTGATGTACCTTCGACCGAAGAGGCAACGCAAAATGGAAAAGTTAAGACACTAAATTGAGTGACTACCTAGAAAATGCACCCCATCCAACTGGAATATACCTTTCAAATTTAGTAATTTACAATGTCTATTTCTTTTCACCTTTAACATAGGTAAGGATGCCGCTTATCGGTTTGGACCATATAATGAATTTGATTAGTTATTGAGTTGTCTTGACTCCCTATCCCACATTTGTCATGCTGATGTGCAAATAGCATGACTTATTAGACGAGACTCTGTCCCGAGATTACCATTTCATGAATCAGAACTAGTATGTGCTCAAAGTAGTAGCTAGGAAAAGATGAGTGTTTTAAATCTCACAGGTCTAGCAACTTCAATACGGATCACCTTAAATGTTCGATGCATATTTGTTGGTCAAAAATATTAACAATTGCCAATCGGGGTTTGGATATGATTCATGACATATTAATATTGTTACTACTTATAGAAACAAACTAAGCTTAGTATGATCCAACTTTTAAACGAGATTTGAAGAGGTCAAAATGTAAGAGTTATTCATGAATAGAGGAGACTATTAAAAGAAAAAAAAGATTATCTTTGAAAAAGCCACAAAAGATTTATACTCTGAAAAATTAAATAGTTCGAGTATATATACCCCTAATTCCAAAAGTCTTATTCTCCTCATCTTATTCATGTTGATTTTAGTAAAAATCAACAGAAATCAGTAAAATCAACAACAAAATCTAAAAAAATCAACAGAAATCAGCAAAATCAACAAAAGATCAGTAAAAATCAACGAGCAACAATAAATAGTATCTAACACCATAAATTTCACCTCAAAATGGATGGCATTCAGCTACACCACTACTACTACTACATCATGTAGTGACCATTATGTTTATGTTTTTACTACTACTATTACTTGGTAAGAACACTTTTGACCGAGGGTGCTTATTGCTTGTGCAAAGTGCAAAGTGCAAACTCCGACTTGTGATTGTGAAGCCCCAATTCGCGGAATATCCAGGTAGTTTATTCTCCCCTTCTTTAACTGCGATTCCTCGATAATCAAACTTATGTGCCAAATCACGAGATAAATAGAGTAGCTCACTTTGATACTTGTAGTGACTTAATTAGCCTTTGTTTTCTCAACTTTTTTTTTTTTTTATTTCAATTTTCAATGAACTTTGCTACTCAAGTAAACTCTTTCTTAATCGTAGAGTCTTTTTTTTTTTTTAGTATCTGTGACTTCATTTTTGATTAATTGAATTGAACTGAACAAAGAATATAACACTGTAAGAAGTAAGAGAAAAGAAATAAGTTTTGGAACGGAATGCAAAATACTAGCAACGCAATGAATATAACATTATATGGTGAGTTTAGTCAAAAATTAGAGCTGGTAAAAACGGATTATTGTGTTATGTTCATGTTACGTTTCGTGTCAATTTCAGGTCAGCATTAATAGCGACCCTTGTGTAGAAAGTTAGGCATTTACTCCGTACGTTTTAAGATAAATTGGTCAAATTGTGTCAAAAATAAAAAATGGTTAAACATATGAAGGAACCAACTCAACCAAAAGTTTAAATTGATGATTGGAGGCCCAACCAATTATATATCTTTTAATAAAACGTATTCTTGTCTTATTGTGTTCGTGTTTCTGTCAATAATTTCATCTCGTGTCAACTCTAGTTAAAATAAAAAGGGACCACAATACACCATAAATTATTTTTTTCTTTTTGGATGGATCGTGGGTCGTGGGCCGCCGGGCCCGGCCTCACTTTGGTAATATTCAATATACTTTCTTCAATAAAAACCACTCAGATTATATATATTGGACCAACCTCAACTCTCTGAGCATTCGTGGAACATATATTACATTTTACATCATATATAGTGAGCTCTTCATCTCTCAAAGCAAAGCTCTAAGCATAAACCGAAAGAAAAAAAAAACCCACCATTAATAAACAAGCTGTTGTTTTTTTTTTTTTTTTGTAAATCCAACAGAAGCAAATTAAATAAACCAAAGGAGATCAGAGAATGGGAAGAGCTCCATGCTGTGAGAAAATGGGGTTGAAGAAGGGGCCATGGACTCCTGAAGAAGATCAAATCCTCATCAATTACATTCGCCTTCACGGCCACACCAACTGGCGAGCCCTCCCTAAACTCGCTGGTAATTATTACATACTCCCTCCGTCCCAGTCTGTTTTTTTTTTTTACTTTTGCTAAAAACGGATCCTCATCCGTTTGAAGTTCATTTTCCAATTTTTGTTTGAATTTATTTATCATAATAGTAACATTGGCTTACATTTATGTTTTGATTATATAGGTTTGTTGAGGTGCGGGAAGAGTTGTAGGCTTCGATGGACTAATTACCTGCGACCCGATATCAAACGGGGCAACTTCACTCTAGAGGAGGAAGAAACTATCATTAACTTGCATCAAATGCTTGGCAATAGGTATGTCATTAATTCTAAGAGACTCTTTAGGATTATTTTTTTTGAAGATTTTTTCTGAATATAATTTTTTTTTTAGAATTTTATATGAATATATATTATCGAATTTACGATTTCCCCCCTATCAATTCTTTATGAAATGCAAAAGATAAATAAATTAACCATGTATAAAAATGTAGCTTTTCTAATTTCATTACTTTAGTCAAATTCAACCATGATTAATTGAAAATGTAGTGATAGAATAGTCCAATGCTCCTCCAATTAAAGTTAGAGCATGTCTTATAAGTTTTTGCGGAAAAACCAAAGTCTCTATATTGCACTTTTATTAGTCAAGATTTTGCACCCTAGAATATTTGTGCAATATGCTTTTACAAAGCCATAAAACTGAATTTAATACTAGTAATTTAAGAAAATTGTTTTCTTTATAAAAAAAATATTTGCCATTTTAATTTAATTTTATTATTATTATTTTTTTTTTTGTGGTACATATGATGAATTCAAATAGTGCTCCTTTGGCATGAATCATGATTAAAACGAAGCAGTGGGCCAAAATGAATTTTGTCGTATACCCATTACACCAAAACTGGTAAAATCATGTGGGCTTTAAATATAAAAACATTTCTGAGGGTGGCACTGACTCTGACCCCTATATTTATTCAATTTTATAACTGCAATTTGCGTGTAAGCAACTTTATTGACAAAAATATATGTACATATAAACTTGCTAGTGTTGCTACTACTAGGCTAGCCGCCCAATAATACATGGAACAAACAACAAATTAAAAGCAATGAAATTGTCTGATTATGTGGTTTGATTAATATAATTGGCACTAGCAGTGTAGTAGTGATCCTAATCAGCATGAATTATTTTTTTGAAATCCAGATGGTCCGCCATAGCAGCCAAGTTGCCCGGGCGAACGGACAATGAAATCAAGAATGTGTGGCACACCCACTTGAAGAAGAGGGTGCCGAAATCTGATTCAGAATCCGTTGCTCTTATTGATGAGGTCACCACCATGGAGCCTAACAAAAAGAGGTCACGCAAACTGAAGGCGACCATAAAGAACTCAACTTCTAAGAAATCAAAAGCAGAGTATATGAAGCGTATGGAATTGGAGGATGATAACGATAACGATAATTGCAATAACAAGGATGATAGTAACGTTAGTGCAAAAGCTCAAAGTCCAAATGCAAACAACCCAGTTTCCCCGCAACCATGTACTAGTGACATGTCGACACTCACCAGTACTAGCACTAGCACTAGCGAAAATGACAACAGAAGCAAGGAAAATGTGGGGAAAAAAGGAGAGTACTTTGACGATTTTACTGAAATTGATGAGGATTTTTGGATGGAAGTGTTATCAGTTGAAGATACTGCAATGTCTACCATTGAAAATCTTTCTTGTGCCAACCTGTATGATCAAAACACTTCTTCAATGGACCCTGCAATGGATGAGCCGACACTCGACTCGAGCTTCAAGCAGGTTCATGGCGATGATATGGATTTTTTCTGGTACAATCTCTTGACAAGATCGAATGAGTTGCCATAATATAATTAGTAGAAATGGTGTAGTTATTAGGAGCTCAAAGTTAGATATTAGTAGAATTTTTATCCTCTTCTTGTTTTTCCACAATATTAGATAAGGTTGGAAAATTTTCGGTTTCTATAAGAACAAATGCGTATGACATTGACATGCCAAGTCCTGTTGTAAGATGTGAGTTGTGGCAATTCTGATCTTGTGTAATGACCACAGAGAAAATTATTCATGTGTCCCTCACTTTGTATAAGACATGACATATATATGTTAAGTTCTCTCGAATCAATAGGGATTCCGTCATTATCATATGACGACTTTATTCACATAACCAGTTTCAAAAATAAAATCAGATGAGAAAATGAATAATATATCAATGAGACAGGAAATCTCTTCTGACAATGAGTTGGAAGTTGGGGTGTGATCATTTCAATTTAACAATTCCGTATTCAATTCAGATCGTTTTAATTAAATAAACAGACACTTAAACCACCTAAGATGACATTTGATTGGCAAATACTAATTTAACAGTTCTGCTTTTAGTAGGATGATCATTTCAATTTAACTCAAATCCGCATTCAGTAGGGTGTCAACTTAATTTAATCAAAACTTGATACACCTCTTCAAAGATATTTTCTAGATTCCTTGTTTCGAGCTTTTAAGTAAACTATTGTCCTTAAAAAATACCATTTTTAAGTGTGCTTCTAACATAACTTGATGAAGTGATAATGAGTAATGAGATGCTCTTAATTATTTTGGTATTTTTATAGTATAAGATTATAACAATCTTTTGTCTATAGACTATATAGTATATACAAAAGAGTTCACGAGCGTGATCATGATAAATGAAGTTGTTTAGTATTTAATTGTGGTATTAATGAAAACTATGATTTATAATTTCAAGGTGGATCGAGTTTATGAGATTCCTGATTAAAGCAGATTTGTTTTTCGTTGTACCACTAACCCATTGTGGGATTGGTTGTCTTTAATTAAATTAACATAAAACGTGTCGTTTTGCACCTTATAGGTGGGCCTTATTAACTCATGCGCTCTGTCTTAGCCCCCGGCCGCCATGATTCATGATTATTAAGCTTTGGGTTTTAATCAAATGTTATTGGACCACTTTAATTATAAATTACTAGTTTAATTTTGATTTATCTCAAATAATGCAAGGGATTAGCTGTGCTTTTAAATAATGAAAGGGTCGCTTAAGTCCAAAAATTTAATCAAGAGCAATATAAAAAAGAAAGGAGATCCTTTACGATGACTTGTACGGCTCATTACACTGGTTGTGATCGATCTGTAAGAAAGATGGAGTGGTAACTGGTGAGACCCCGTCAACTCATCTCTTCTCTCCTCACAACCGAACATTGTTAAGTACAAAGATAATCCAATTCTACATAAAAGTTCTACCGTTTAAACTGAAATATTTTTTTTCCCAACAAGGATGAAACAAATTATATGGAAGCTTTTGTGTAACATTATTTACTTACTCATTTATTTATTGTTTTTAGAGTGGCTTTAATAACATGGCAATATTATTGGAGTACAATCTTCCCCTCTCCCATTTAAGAACTATAATTGATGTCTTTAGTGGTTATAGTACTTGCTTATTTTTGTATCAATGAGAAACATGAAATTATCTATCATTAACATATTCTAGTGTTCGGTATCACGGACAAACTAAAGAGCTCTAATATTATATAGGCCTACTTTGTTATTTACTCCTTTGTTGATTGATTTTGTGACGAAATGTCTAAATATTCTTTTATAAGGTGCCCTCATACAGATTTTTCTGCAAAATGTCGTTATAAATGTGCATAGTCTTATTACCCGCAAAGACGTCGAAAAACTAGGATAAAGATGATTGTGTTGTAGAGGAAAAATCAGCTAAGTTATTTAGTGAGTGAGTTAGATTTTTGAGTGGGGTATGAAGGAAAATGTGTCGAAAATTGAGCACGAGGAAAGTGTAAAGAACACCTGCTTTTTCATGAGTCAAATATCAAAATCAGAGCTGCTTTCACAAAGATTTGATTAAGAGGAGAAATGGTTAAATTCATTCACCTTAATTAGTTCTATGTATTACGTTCAGTTAGTCTGATATGTTCGCTGTTGAACATGAGAGTCCAAACATTACGTAGCGGGAGGTGTATCGGTCGCTAATGGTTGTTCAGTTAGTCTGATATGTTCACTGTTGAATATGAGAGTCCGAACATTACGTAGCGGGAGGTGTATCGGTCGCTATTCACTAGCACCTTCCTTTTGCGTTGCAAAAAAAAAAAAA
>BSSO01006683.1:0-11698 GCA_030267885.1 Mesembryanthemum crystallinum | reverse complement strand
GAATCTTTCAATTAATGTTAAAAATATTTTACCCCTCAAATAGGCAACACTCTATCAATCTCTCTCTTACCTCACTGTAATATCGCATGCAATATCGCATCACCGCCAACGATCCATCATTACCAGTTTGATACTTGATTCCAGGGAGCCAAACCCAAGGGCGGTGAGGTGTTTTAAAAACCGATACTGTGACGGTTTCGTCAATCGGTATCGGCATCGCTTTTTTGCCAAACAAACAATAGCTATGGGGTTTGAATACTGAAACCGATAGTCGAAACCTCACAAACGGTAAAACAAACGGGGCCTTAGTCTTTCCATATACCCCATGGATTACATCGGGGTCATAGGTAACTTTTAAACCCTAAGCCTAATCAATTGCATGTACTAGATGCTATGCTTAGGTGTGAATCAAGTCTCATCCATAGGCATGCTTGAATTTCTCCTTGACCATCTGAATGCTATCTCTAAGTGATCTTTGTATTTTCTTGTATGACATATTTTGTGTAATTACTTTCTTGATTTGGATCCCGTAGGATCTTAGTCAATTAGGAAGTTGCTAAAATCTAATCTACTAGTCTATCCTTTCTTTTTAGGAAGAATCATCCATAAAAAAATGCCCAGGATGCTAGTTGCCTTAAAAGTGCAATTTCCAAGTATTGTATTACTCCATCCGTCCTTTAAAAATTTGACCTTTTTTGACTTGCGCAGTCTCCAAGACAATATTTTGAATATTGATAATTACAATTATATAAATTGAAAACTTATAACAAATTGATATTTTGAAAATACCAATTAAGATGAATTTTTATATTATATTTCAACTTTATATATATCATTATACTTTTTTACAAAATAATGGTCAAAGTTTCTCGAACTTTGACCTCTAAAGTCAAAATGCTCAAGTTTTTAAGGGACGGAGGGAGAATGTCTTAGTTGGTAATTCTCGTAAAAGTCACGAGTAAAAATTTACTTTCCTAAAATGAAAATGAATGTTTCCTGCATTGCCCCTTAAATTTGACATAATACATGTAGTACCCAATCATTTTGAAGTGTGCACGTGATACCCGTAAACTTTCAACAACATGACTAGTGTACCCACTAAGCCTTAAAAATACTTTAATGCCCTTGTAATTCACTTTTTTTGTAAGACTATGTTTGACTTTATATCTCTTTCTTTTATAATTTAAATTGACAAACAATTAGAAACGCATAATTTTTTTAAAAAATCACTGAAAAAATAAAAGTTTCAAATTAAAATTAATAAAATATGAAAAAAATTACAAACATAAAAAAATTCGAAACGTCTAGAAAACTAAACATATGTGAAATTTTAAAATAATATTAACATTTAGTTTTTCATTTAAAAAAATAATAATATTTTAGACTTGTGGTATGCACTTTATACATTTTTTTGGGGAAATTGTATATATAATGCCCAAGTTTTACACTTTCCTATGTGGTAGAAATTCTACATGCTACCTTCAGTTTTGACAATACCTTTATGGTGCCCTATCCATAACTATTTGTAGCGAAAGTGCAAAATTTCACTGACAAAGCTCATCCTCAATCATTGACATACTCCCTCTGTCCTGAAATTAGCTTTCAGAAATGGAGAGGGTGCAAGATTTTAGGTGAATATTTTTAGACAAATTTGCCCTTGTACTAATAGAGGGAATAAAAAATAGAAGGGGGAAATTTATGTGAGAGATTAAAGTACTAGAGAGAGATATTATTGTGAGAGAGTAAAATAATAGAAAGAGATAGAGTGTGATTGGAGAGTGGAAGTGATTGGAGAGAGAGTATATATTTTTTTTATTGTAGTTGTGAGTTAGTGGAGGGGTATTATTGAAAAGTTATGGGATTTTATGGGTTTTGAAAGCTAATTTTGGGACAAAAAATATGGTGTTTTTGAAAGCTAATTACGGGACGGAGGGAGTACTTCTTTTTCCCCACTACCTCACTATTAATGAACAAAATTCATTGAAGTGTAATATGTTTTGAATCTGTCTCCTTTACTAGAAGAATTTTATTTTAAAAAAAAAGGTTTATATGAGTGGTATGGAGACTCTCTAATTGTCCGACATGATTTTATAAATATAAGGTAGATAATGTGAATCGAGAAAATGGTTCAATGAAAAGAAATTAATCATTTCCAAATAAATTTTGTTAGATATGGTCACCACCAGAGTACTCCATGACTACATGGGTACCATGTATAATTTGAAAAAACATTATCTACCATGTAGAAAATTTAAAAATACAAGGGCACCATATAGAAATCCCATCTTTTTTTTTTCTAGATTAAACTCGCTTATTAAACCGGTTGGATGCATGTTAGGAGTTTTCAATCCGTTTATCTCAACTCAAACACGAACATGACCTAACCTGATGTGTTTGACATCTCTAGTTTTACCTGAGGGTCAAACTCAGTTTCTCAACTCTTATTTATTTTGCTCTTAAATCTTTTCATCATGTTTTCATATTTCTTTATCATTTGTGAAATGTCTATCATTGTTCATGATTTTTATGAGATTATTAGTATGCAAGATTTATTAATTTCTTTATTCTATAAACTTAACCTTAAAATATATCGAGTGATCACCAAAAATCACATATTTGATTTTACCATATCAAGATCAAATTTTTACGAGTTTGTTTACTTGTGAATTGATTTAAAGCATGTAAAGTGGCAACCTTTTCAAAATATTTTTGTTCCAACCCACACAGTTAAACTTAGGACTCGACATGCATATTTAAATTATCTAGAATAATACAAATTTAATTACTTTCTCGAGACCAATAGAGGCTATTTCTTTCAAAATGGCGTAGTTAGGCGCCTATTACCTTCCCAACTTATATCCGCACCAACGAACTTAAGGATTTGGCCTTGGGTGGATCCATGAAGGGGTGAATTAGTGAACTGAAATCTTTGACAAAACTCGAAGATAAGACGGGCATTGATGGAAGTGTACTCATCAAGCCAAATACCAGCAGCACCTTTTAACCTAACAAATTTTTGTTTGCAACTTTTGCCATGTCCATTTTCTGAAAAAAGGATGAGGTTCTGTCAGCTCTGAGAAGCCAGTTTTGCTTATTGTTTACACACCAATAGTTGTGCTGGAAAAGAATCAGCTTTTCGCGCTGATTAGAAGTTCAGCTAGCATTTGTCATAGGTTTTTATTATCAGGCTCCGAAGCAATCCTTTCCTCGGCGTAACCCAACTTTTCATTGTAATTGCTCCATCACAACTAACTTCATAAAGTATAAGATCTGGCTTAGAGTAACTACTGTAGCTGATTTGCTCCAAATAGAAAATTGAGAATAACTCAACAAAACAATAGCATTTCAAATAAATTTTAACCATTTTACACTTTATAGTTATACTCTGACATAGTTTCCAATATAAATATAAACTACAACAGCACACCCCATAACGCCACGCTACATAACACCGTGCTGAATGTCCTTCAAATAGTAGACAGCCTGCATTTGGCTCCTTGCAGATGATTCAGACAAACCTCTTTTCAAAATGCTGCCAGGATGTCTTTAGATGACAAGGCGATGCAAGAATTGGAATCCAAAGACAAAAACCTGTTACTTTTTCTTCTTAGGTCTACGCTTTCTCTTGCGTTTAGGTGCATCAGAATTGGAACTGATGTTGCTACTCTGGCCGGTTTGAGAATTCGAGCGTCCTCTCTCATTGGACTGTGACATATTTCTATTGTTCAAATTCGAGTGTTCTCTCCCATTGTACTCTGACATATTTCTATTGTTCGTATTCGAGTGCTCTCTCTCATTGGACACTGACATGTTTCTATTGTTCGTATTCGAGTGCCCTCTCTCATTGGACACTGAGATGTTTCTATTGTTCAAATTCGAGCGTCCTCTCTCATTGGAGTTTGACATATTTCTATTGTTCAAAGGATTACGTGATGTCCGGAAATTAGTCCTGCTTGTTGATGATTTCTTTGGCCGAGGAGGTGGCATTAAGGACCGAGCAGCAATCTGCTTCTACAGCCATAAACAACAGATGCAATGTTAGAAAGTGGATCAATGAAATGAACTCAAAGAATCTCCACAATTTATAACAAAATGACTTCACAACTACCTGATTCCTTTCATCACTTGACATGCTAGATGCAGCTAGTCCAGAAGCACTAGAAGCTTGTTCCCTGAGAAAATAAATGGACATAGATTTTGACAGAATTTTGGTTATAACTAGACAAAATACACAACAGAATAATACTAAGATAGGTATAGCCTAAAGTTGGTAGCCAACAAACAACCTTATCACTTGTTGGGAAATGGTTTCATCTAGTCCGTCAAATAAGAGAAATGTCCTCAAGAAAAGGTCAGAGAAGGAAGAGATTTGCTAAGTGCACTCATGTTGAAAGTGCAAACTACACTCTCAACCATAAAATATGACACTTAGTAGTGTGGACACCAAATTTTGATCTGCCTTTTTACATTTTTATTATTTGGGCCTATTCGTGCCTCCAAAACATGGAGCTATTGTTGTTTCCTAAACAGTTTTAAATACTTAGAATGTTATTAAATTGTTCTTATGACCCATCCTTATTTGGTTCATAAAGGTGGTGAGTGGTGACTCCAAAGTTTTTCAAACACAATTTGCAGAATGTGATTTCTGCTTTGAGGTGCATATATAAGGTGCTACCCCTAACCAGAAAAGGTCCCTAAACACCTCACCAAAGCAGATTTTCCCCACGCCCACCGGCCACCAGGTAGTAATTCGTTTTTCTCTTTCTTTTCTTTGATGGCATCGGGAAAGTTTGGTAGAGAAAGTCGCTTTTTCGGATAATAAAGTAGCTCAAGAGTAGGCTAAGGTATTAGTGGCTTCAGAACGAGACTTCGGTCTAGGATTAACCTTGTGAGATATGATGTCTGAGAGTGCACACACAACAGTCCTTAAAAAAGAAAATTAGAAGATGGATGGAAAGACACCTTGCACTTATATCTGTCAACTCATCATCTGCATCTGCTTCATCACTTGACGTTCCAGATACGAAGAAATCATCATCACTGAGCTCTATCAGTCCATCATCCTCACTACCTGTCTCTGCAAATAATCAATCAATGGTATGATTATGTGCTCATAAGTTTCTTTAGAGCATTTGCGTGTTAATTAGCACTTTAATTATAGAGCTACAAAAGAGAAAGAAACAGGGAATATCAGAACAACACTTGATTCCAAATGCATTTTTAAAGCTGCACAAATTACTTACAAGAGTATAATTCAAAGATAAATTGTTTCAGTTAGCAACTCAAAACAGATAACTATCCTGATGAAGAACCTCACTTAAGAGGATCAACACCCCCAGAGTTGCATGAAAATAATATGACAATAGCTTCCCATTTTATCATTTGACTAATCGGTACCACTCGACTTGTGATAAAATGTTATAAAGCCTAAGCAAATACAACAAAATAACATTTTTTAAAAAAAAAATGAAAAAAAGAAGAAAAGAAAAACAGATAAGACTTCTGAAGTCCAAACATCCACATCACATGGAAGATTAATCCTTCTACATAAAAATGACAGACACAATTTTAAAGTGCGACGCAACATATCATCTTAAAATGAATTTACATCCACTAGTAAGTAGATATGAAGTCTCAAAAAAAGCACCTTGGATTGTTTGAAAATGAGAACATTTTCTCTACAGTTCCAATTTAATGTATAATTGATTTAATAAAGTAAAATATATAACCATAAGCTAAAATTGCTTGAGAAAAACTACTAACCCCCTGATTGCTACAAACTTAGCTTCTTATTCAGTTAAAACTAAGAAATAAATTAACTTCTTCTATAAACTACTAACCCCCTGATTGCTACAAACTTAG
Source organism: Mesembryanthemum crystallinum (assembly GCA_030267885.1). Taxonomy (NCBI): domain Eukaryota; kingdom Viridiplantae; phylum Streptophyta; class Magnoliopsida; order Caryophyllales; family Aizoaceae; genus Mesembryanthemum; species Mesembryanthemum crystallinum. The sequence goes on along the minus strand of BSSO01006683.1, from coordinate 5,836 downwards.
CTTCTTAATCAGTTAAAACTAAGAAATAAATTAACTTCTTCTCAAAAACACTAAGAGCATGTAGAATGTCACAAACCTCTACGAGGTTTGCCCATGCCACATCATTAATATATAAAAACCCACTCATCTACAATTCCCTATGCTACAAACCTCGAACTGATTTCTATCACGGAGTCCAATATACTTCTATAATATTCTATTAATTTTCAATCATGCTATAAACCAGGTTTATCTGGACAAGTTTATACAAACCAGAGCTTTTTAGGCTTATCACTATGAAAGTAAGGTTTTTCCCAAAAGCTATTTTTGCTCACAAACCTCTCAAAAACCTGCATTGTAGTGTAGATGACCTAATATATCCTGCTACAACAAAGAAATAGCAAAACTACTTAAGAATGAAAACTAACCCAAATTTGGTAAAAATAAGCCCCTCAGTCATCATGTCAATCGCNGCCTAATCATTAACCCAGATGCCTCTTATGCGGCTCTTGCCAAGGCAGGCTGTTCAATGTATGCAAGCTTACCAAGAGGCTATTTTTATTAGACTATTGATTTTAAAGATGACTTGACTGTATGCTTTTACAAAAAAACAAAAATAAATAAATAAATAAATAAATAAATAAATAAAATATAGGAAGTTCTTTGAACCAGTTTTGATTAAGGCCTTGTTCATTTTGTCGTTACCATTCTGTATGGTGTTGCATTAAACTGCTGAATGAATATGAGAAAAAGTAAGATGAAAAACTTGACTAAAAGCATAATGATAGTGACTAAATGAAAAGGGCCTTACTTTTTCTCTTGAATATAATCATTCACTCATTTCATTTCAGCGTCATTCGATTGGACTAATAGGGCCTTAGTGCATTGTAACATAGTTGGAAATTTGCAACAATACTCCTAGCAATAATTTTGTAGCTTTGTACCGTTCTTTATAATCAGTATTAATCCGCAAAATTTTAAGGCTCTATTCATTTCATCATTACCACTGTATTCACTTCATTCGGTACACCCTAAAGCTGGCCTAGGGCTGTGCCCTAGACATGCCCACAGTTAGTCAGTGAAAAAAGCACGACTCGTGCTCGTGTCGACCAGGCACATGACTGGCTTGTGCTTTGTGTTGTGCTTTATCTAAATTTTAGGTACTTGTTAAGTGAAAAACAGGGTCGGGCCTTGAAAGATGTGAGTTTTCCTCACAATCTGGGCACAGGCTCAGCCAGAAAACATTGGCTGGGCTGGGCCTCCCCCTAGCTCGGACTCGGACCATGCCCATGCTCTGTCGTGTTGGGTCGAGCCGTGCCACGTGCTTGCCAGGCTATGGCCGGCTTTAGACTACACCCACAATAATTGAGACGAAGAGGAGGCAATTAATATGGCAAAGACATACTACAACAACACTAGATAATCAACTGGGAGCAACAAGATTGAGGGAGGTCAAGATGTTGGCAACCATACATTCAATAAGTTGAGATTAGCAGAAGCTAGTTCTTAAAGATCCGCATTTATGTTCCAAAACGATGTAGTGAAGGAGACGAATAATTACATGCAGTGTGATACAATTAAAAAAAACAAAGTAAAGAAAAGTGTGGCAAACATATATTATTAAGATAAGCACTAGTAGCAGAGACATTTCAAGAGCATATCATACAACGTGGCACAATATTACAACCATGTGATTTATGTATGAATTGCTTCTCTGTAAGTTTTTCATCGACTTCAATGACCAGTGCACATCAGCTTTAAGTATAATATTTAAGAAAAATTACAAGAAACCTCAAAAGTCCTCAGACAATATATCAATATCAATGAACCAGTGTAATTACAGAGATAGAGGACAAGGAGCCCTCAAAGAAAAAATTACAGGTTGCCCCAATGGCATTGGATATCAGTGAGGGTAACCCCCTTAAAAGCCCCAACCGCTTTGGCCCAGTGACAGGCCACGTACACAATGCAGTCCCAAACAAACTCCATGGGCATAAGCGCTCCGGAGAAGATACGCGAATTGCGCTCTAACAAAACACACAAGAGGCCGAAGAAGGCACACCGCCAAAACAGTTTATGTTCCTTACTCCTCCCTAAACCAACAAACCGTATTTGCAGAAGTTGCACCACATCACCAAGATGATAAAACACTCCCCCCCAGATCCCCAACAGTCGATGCCAAAGAGCCCTAGCAAAATCACAATGCAAAAACAAATGAGGGGAGGTCGCCATCACGATGACACATGACACTCTGATCGGGGGAAGGGGCCCAACCAAGTCGGTGCCTTCGCAACACATCATGGGTGTTAATCCTACCTATCACTTGAGTCCAAACAAAGACACATACTTTCAGAGGCATCTTAGATTTCCAAATGTAAGTAGCCAAATGGAAGAAAGGATACTCTGGCGATTGGTTAAGGTGATGAAGAAAGGATCTGCAAGAGAAATCCCCCGAAGAATCCTCAACCTATACCCTAAAATCACTAGAGCTCACAAGGGGGCTAGTGTTCAACAAAGAAAAGAGAGCAATGACCTCCTCCAACTGCCGGTCGTGAGAAGCCCTGCGAAAGTGAAGGTCCCATTAAACACTATCAACAGAGCAAAAGTCAGAAATCGGTGCATCGTGGAGAGTAGACCACCGAAAAGCCCTTGGGAATAGGGAAGCAAAGCAAGCTTCCCCCTTCCACACATCCACCCAAAATCGAACTCGAAGCCCATTGTCAACCCTAAATCTGACCAAAGAATAGAAAAAGTGAGATACCTGGCTGATGAACTTCCAAGGTGCAGCATAGGAAACAAGCTAACTAGGGAGGGCGTCCCATTCGTTCTGTTGAAGGCCGTAGTTGCTCCTGATTACTTGGTGCCATGGAGAACCAATCTCCAAATGGAATCGCCATAACCACTTACCCACCAGTGATATGTTCTTAAACACCAACCGACGAAGACCCAATCCCCTCTTTGTCTTAGGTCTACAAACACGCCCCCAATTAACAAGGTGGTCTTTCTTATCTCCACCCGCCCTAGCCCATAAGAAGTTCCGCATCAACTTCTCAATTCTATTAGCCACACAGACAAATTATACAGAGGCTCCTTTGAGAACACAATTTTGACTCAACTAAAGAACAGCATCGTAATGTTCCCAAAAAAATGCACAACTTTTCTTTTTTCACGCAATATATCAATTTCATCTAAAATACTAATTTTTGACATGATTTTTCATATAATAACTTTTTCAGGTTTGGGTTCCACAACTGAATATGAGAATCAACAGTGACAGATCCAAGAAATAGGAAAAGATTTACCTTCTAAGTCCTTTCCACTTGCTGCAGCAGCGATTAGGTTTGCTTTAATCTGCTTGCGTAATTTATCTCTCCTCTCAACTAGTTCTTCATTGTCACCTCCAGTAAACAAAGACACGTATCTTTCTGTCTTGGGGAAAAACTGTAATGCAAATAACTCAGAAAACTCAGCTTAACGCAGGATGACAGGCCAACTGCAGGGACACAGCAAATAGGCATAGCTAACTACATTTAAACAAAAAAGTAATTGTCAAGTAAAGATGTGAAAAGAATTAAAGGTCAACTATGAAAAACCAATGAATGGAAACAGATATTGTTTGTTGCAAAATTTTAAGTTTGTATATGAAAATTCCAAAATTTGTACAAGGGCCAATATGCTCCTCACATTAACAAGGGAAAAAAATAGCTAGAATGAATTATCAAAGTCACCTATAAAAAAACTAAACCAAGCACCTATTAATTGGTACATCATGTAGCCAACAACAATTACCAAATTCACCATTTAGACTGGAACACCTGTCTTTCAATCTGCTTCATTCTCCATGCCAAAAGCTTTGATAAAGCTCAGCTCATAAATGCAAACACCCAAGACATAAAGCTTCTATTCAAACAGGAACACATACTTAGCACATAGCTTACCCTAACATACTCCAGATCTTCTTTCAATTTAGCAAGTTCTTCAGCAGTCTCTGTCTCCTGTGCCTGACCTGATGATGATCGTTGGTGCTTCTCCAGACGTCTTATTCCTCTTTCTATCTTCCTCCTCTCTAAGAAGAGAAATTAACCACAATGAGCTGTTTACAGCCACAGCATACTGACTTCTAACATCAAGAAGAAAAGGATGGGTATTACCAAAGAATTTGACCTTTCTGTCACGAAGAAATAATTGGCGCTCCACAGCCAAGCGATTGTGAAGGTCCTGTTGGTTCTTAAGCTCTTCTAACTTCCTTTGTTGAGCTTCTCTCATTTGAGAAGGAAGATCCTGTGGATAAGCCAAGTAAATATTGAGAAAAGGATCATTAACAATTACATTACAAATCTTTCTGCAAATGTATCCACACTAGTAAGATAATCAAGGTTATATATGCCCTAGGTGTCACTTGTACATCTTATATTCTCAATATTGATGATACAATATCTTGTTTGGTCTTTTCCAAGGAACCAGTTCTATTTCAATGTGGCTAATTGTTATATAGACAGAACTGCTGACTGGATAATTTAAACAAGTCTAAACCAACTTAAAAATGCTACAACAGTTGTCAGCAATAAAATGGACAAACCCATTAAAAATTGTAACTATATATTAGAAGTACAAAGAAAATTAAAAATAAAAAAAGCACATGAGAATCATCTACCAATCAACCCAACAACAAAAGGAATCGTTTTTAAGACATTTTTATCACTTCCGAGTTTCTAATTTCCTCAAGAAGTTTTTTTAGATAAATTTATAATTGTATTAAAAAGGAGAATCAACAGAGTACAGAAGGGAGGACAAGACGTCCTCCTGAGGATTACATCAAAAAAGTAAAGCCTATCAATTTCTCTGTACTTTTGACAGAGGGATTTCATGAAAAATCCTATGAGCAATAACCCAAAGAGAAGCAAAACAAACCGACTTGTCCTAAACCAAATCCTTGGGGAGAATATAAATTCCGGAATATCCGATTGTCTCTGTGTCCACAGGCTCCATACCACAACAAACATAGCACAAGGTAAAAGAAACTTCCCCTCTTTCTTAGGTCACAATCCTCTGTAGCACCTCCATTAACCTTGACTGACAGACCGACATTCCCCACTGAAAGCAGATAAGCATTGTCAAATACCCCAAGCAAATGGACAGTGCAAAAACATATGCTCATTAGTTTCCCCATTTCTGAACAACACATACACAAATCTGGAGATAAAGCCTTATGCGGCCTCCTTAGCTACGGCAGATTGTTGGTGTTAATTATGTTGAGAACCGCAGTCCAACAGAACGCATGAACCTTCGAGGGAACTTTAGCACCCAAAATAACTGATCCAAGAGGAAACAAAGAACTAGTAGATTGGTCAAGTGTTGGAAAAACAATTTGGTGGAAAGATCCCTGTGTCTGACACGGCCCAAACCCTTGTATCTGTCACAACATTAAAGGAAAAAGAATCGAGAACAAGCACATCAGACAGCTCATCGACTTCTCTGTCATTAATGTTTCTCGTGAAGTGAAAATTCCAAGAGACAGAGACACCATCAAAAGAATAGAAATGGGAAATAAGCGTATGATGAAGGGATAAAAGGGTATAAAGGTGGGGAAAATAAGCAGAAAAGTAACATCACCGCTCCAAGCATCCTCCCAGAAGACATCCTTGTCCCTTAGGCCAACTTTGAAGGTGGCGAGGGAATGGCAGGATTGGAGATGAATTTTCAGAAATGGTGACACCTCTGCCAGCATGAGAATCCCAACCATCCTAGTGCACACCGAAATTGCTCCTAACAATCCTGTGCCAAAGAGAACCTGATTGTGAAGGGAGATGCCAAAGCCACTTTCCCACCAAAGCAATGTTTTTGGACACTATATTAC
>BSSO01006682.1:0-11698 GCA_030267885.1 Mesembryanthemum crystallinum | reverse complement strand
AAAAAAAAAAATACTCCAAATGTCAAAATGTTCCTGATGCGCCTGACATGGTTGCGTTTATTCTCAACGGTAGAACTAATCCATTGCTACTTGCACACCATGATGAGCCTCAACTCGATATAGTTTGGGCTCAACAAGGAAGGCGCTTCTTGTTGGGGAGCGGAGGTATTGGGGGTGCCAAACCTCTCACTTTGCCACCAAGGGGACCTCGGTTCACCTTGCTTGGTATGGACTTATCAAGAGCTTTGGGGCCTTGGGGGCTTCTCATGTGGACTATTCCATTTGGATTTGTCAGGCATGAGGTCCTTTCTTTGAACCCAAAATGGCATCATCTCGTCCATTGAAGGTGACGTGCTCATCTGCAAGGTGGACATCTTTTTAGATCAACAGACAGTAAGCTGAAAAAAATTGAAGTACAGCAATATAGGACAAGATGTCCTCTATAGAAATATTACAAATTAACTCAATATGGCTAGATCTCAGTAATAAAATAGCACATAAATGACACTGCTGATCTAGCCCAAAGTGCGTATTCAGTGCTTGTGGGTCCCAATCATCCATTTCACTTGGCAAGTGTGGAAGCTCTAAGACACCATGGGAGGATGGTGCTATAGTGTCCACTGCAAAGAACATCAACTTTAGTGGCGAATTGCCACTTGCACTTGCACTTGCAGATGGGTCATCAAACAAAGTCGAATTTTTTAGATAAGAGAAAATCGTGTTAATAAATAGAGGTAAAGGTTACAACTTAAGAGGACAAGGCGTCCTCAATAAAAGAAATCTAGTTACAAAATTCCCCAAAGTCGTTGGATGTCTACAAGGGACGTTCCTCTGAAAGCCCAGCCGCCTTGGCCCACAAAGAACCGAAATACACAACACGATCCCACACCAAGTCAGTAGGATGGACACCCCCATCAAAAATTCTAGAGTTCCTCTCTAACCAAAGGCAGCAAAGAATAGCCATGAAAATGCACCGCCATAACAACTTATGCTCCTTTCCTTTCCCCAACCCTACATATCGACCCTGTAAAAACTGAAGAATAGTAGCAGGGGAAACAAAGCAGTCTCCTCCCACATAAAACAGCCTCGTTCATAAAGGACGCGGAAAATCACAATGCAAAAAACAGTGAAGCCCAGTCTCACTATCATGGTGACACATCACGCACACATCAGGTGACAAAGTCCACCCATGTCCCGTCGTTGCAACATGTCATGAGTGTTTAACCTATCGAGTACCAAAGTCCAAACAAAAGCCTGCATCGTCAATAGAGCCTTCAACTTCCAAATGAAGTTTAGCAAGTGGGAAGTGAGGATAACGAGATGGGTACCAATGCAATTGAGGAGGGACTTGTAGGAGAAGATCCCAGAGGAATCTTCATCCCAAATCCGTGAATCATCATGAGGGGTTAGTTGAACTGTGTCCAAAACACGAAGGGAAGCGAATTTGAAAGTGGATACTTGGGTTCAATTGCAAATTTGAAGAAATGAGTGTGAACCGAATGGACATCGTTTCATGTGTGGAGGAGGGAAGCCAATAAGGTCGTGCAAAAGCTATACAATGTTGTCCCTTATATTCGTACTCCTGCTCCTTATTCTGGTTGCTTATACTGTGGTGGAGGCTTTTGATTATTAATTAATCTCAATCTCCCTACCTAAAAAGATATTTCAAGATATTGATGTGAATGGTATAAAATGTTGTGAATGGTTTGAAAGAATTCATTTATCTGTAATCCTCCTTGTATTTGTGTTGTTGTGTGCATCTCTTCATGAGGTTGGTGAAATAATTCATTTAACTCCACTAATTATCTAATCTGATTCTATTTTTCGATTGCCTTGCAGCATACCACCGCTTTCTGTGGTTGGTCTTAGTGAAGAGCAAGCAATAGAGCAATCAAATGGAGACGTTTTGGTTTTCACGTCATCATTCAATCCAATGAGGAATACTATCTCACAGTATGTGTTGCTCTGACTTAAGTGTTTTAGAGTTTCTTTTGCTGCGGACAAAAACTGTGTTGTTTAATATGTTTAATAGCTTTTTGATTCGTGGGGTCTGTTGAATTTTGCGGTTAAATTGTTGTTTTAATTGTTTGTTATATTAGTTGGGTCATACAATGTTGTGTTTAGATCCTACAACCACCAATATATATAGGCCACCAAATGCATATCTATTACATTCAATCTATAACATTAAATTAAATGATCAGAAGCTGCAAAGTAATTACAACTAATAGGAGAGCTAAAAGGACAAAGGAGCGTCCTACATTAGTGGTGAAGCTGTACCGGCTGCACTATCCAAGGCAAATTCCAGTCTTCACATGGATTGTGTTGGGCACCTAGGTGTACGAGGGATACCTCAACCATCCTAGGACCTTTCAATTGTGGATTAGGACCCAAAAGAGCCGTTAGGTGCAAAATAGAGTTTATTGCATGCATTGGTCTTCCACTTGAGCCTAATAATCCTACATGCATGAAATTAAGATTTACATCCCAATGGGTCAATCCCTTATTTCCTTGGCCATCTATGATCCCTTAGGCATCTGATTGGAATTTAATCCAAGTAATACCCATAGGAGTTGCATGGAGTGCCATTAACATTTTCTAGGTGAAGAAAACCAGGTAGGAGGTTGAGAGCTTGCTGTCAGGTGCTGACACCGAGCGACAGCCTCAACCCCGTGCGCATAGTCCGTCAGGACTAAGTCACACTACCCTTGTGTCCGAGAATGACACCTTTTTGGATGACCCTTATGATTGCATACCCAAAGTCGACTTAGTTGTTGGGGAGGAAGAACTCAAAAAGGAACGGGAAAAGGAAAGCTTAACTCAAATGTGTTTTACTTAAGTATTTGGGAATGGGTTTTACAAGTGTGGTGGATGGATGCGTTGGTGATTTGATGATGCATAGATGAGGGAGCCCACCTCTATTTATAGGCTCTCCATTCCCCTTAGAAAGCTCCCTATGTTTAGAGAATTCTACAACATTCAAGATAAGGAGCATTCTAAATTACCATCTAGAACCCTCTAAGACACTCTAAGAAACTCTAAGAAACCCTAAAAACCTTCTAGACCCTTCTAGACTACCCTCTAGAATATTCTAGAAACTGCTAGATACTTCTAGAATCGTTGAGAACCTTCTAGAAGGCCTTCTAGAAAACCTTTTAGAACTTTATAGAATCTTTCACTATCTTCCACGTTCCACCAAATTCTTCTTGAACATCTTGAACGTACGCGATTCTCGGTCATTATATTTGAAAAAGTGTCGGCGCGCGACATTGCTCTGAAGATACTAAGGCTTCTTTGGAGATAGGTTGAACTTCTTAGACCTTGGAATCTCTTGGATGCTTCTGCATCAACTATTAGGCAATGTTTGGTGCATATGGCTATAAAAGTTACACGTATTATTTTTTTTTATTTTTTTTTGTTTCACATATTTAGCAAAGTCCAACTTGTAAATGTGATTTCTGCTATCTCAATCTATTGATTCTACGGGGCTTTTACTATACCTCAAAGGTTATAGTGGAGGCTTTATAACCATTCCTATATAATTCATTCAGGAGTAGGAGAAGGAAACAAAGAACAGATGGTAGTCATGCCTTGAAAAGGTAATTCACCAGGAAAGTTCCCACTAAGACATTCCCTTTTGTCCCTGCAAACCAAGCAAGGTTGCTTGGTATATTTTGAGTAGCACAACCTTCTCCAATGAAAAGAAAGAATAGCTTCGCAAAAGATCCTCTTTTCATGTCGGGCTGAGAGAAGTTGGCGGGAAACATGACCCAATCTCTGTTCTTTTTCATTATTATTTTTGTTTAGCACCAACTGATATGGACTTACTTTAAGGGGGAAACTTAGAAGCTTGATTTGAAAGCTCAGCTGCATAAGGAGCTTTATTGTTATTATTCATTTTTTTTTTAAGAAGAGGGGTATATTGATCACTATCCTTACCCCTCTAATCCATCTATACTAGGAGGAGTGAATTATCTCCATCCCTTAAGCCACGGTCTTCTCATTCCCTCGAAAAAATCCAGTTGGTATAGCGTGGGTGAAAGTAGATTGGATTCAGTTCCTTTTTGTGATAACTTCATTCTTGATCTGCGAGAACCTTAAAAACTTTTTTCTTTTTTCCAACATGAAACCAAAAGGATTACAACTAGACCAAGGAATCTGACCCTGTAGTCTAGGTGACTACTTTGCATGCCTATAGGTTTCAAAGGGTGAGGAATGAAGGTCTGTATGCTTACGATCCGAATGAGTCTGTTCGGGATTCATGCTTCCCAAACATCAAATATTTTTAGTCATTAGTCAACGATGGAACAGGGAGGACTTCACAATGTTTCCTAACATTCCTATCTTTGTTTGAGGGAAATCTTCTCCACATGCCGATTGATGTGATGATACCTTTGGAAAGAGAATATAAGGCTTCTTACACCATAATGAAATGAGACATCCTCATAGGAAATATACCGAGGCCTCACTCTCCTTACCTTTCATTACCTTGGGAGAACTAAGACAAGTGAAAATTTATTCTATTCTACGGAAACAAACAACTAGCCTCCTTTACAAATGGAAAGTTCACATTCAGGATCACTTCTTTTCTAGATAATAAAGTAATTGTGCTAATTGTGAACAAGGTTACAAAGAGGAGGACTAGTCTCATTTAGCAATCAAAAGAAAAGAGCCCTCCAATCATTGTACATTTGATAGTGGGACTCTGGGGAACATCTTGTGAGCAAAAACCCTCAAAGAAACAAAATAGACTGTTCTGTCCCATACAAGATCGATGGGAACAAATTGGTTTCTACACACCCTGCTATTTCTCTCTCCGTCTAGATACACCAAACCAAAGCAAACATTGCACATCCAAAGAATCGTCCCTTCCTTCTTAGAGCCGAAGCCCCGTAAACCAAGTTGGCACATCACAAGCAATCTAGGCCAGACAAACCCAACTCTCACCAGAAATTCAAAACTAATGCTGCCAAGTGCACAAGCAAACAGACTATGCATAAACTAAGGGCTTGTTGGTTAACTCACAGTCTCACACATACTTAAGCACTTTGTAAGGCCTCCTCCTCTGTCTCAGATTGTTGGAACTCTATTTAAGGGCTGTAGTGTAAAAGAAAGCGCGCACCTTCAAGGGAGCTTTGACACCCAATACAGCAGAACTCGGAGGACAAGAGGAGTTATGAGTAGAGATCAAATGTTGTACAATGTCTTACAAGAGAACAACCCCGTGTTTGCAAGAGCCCAAACCCTAGAAACCGAACCAGAATCGAATGTAAAAGTGTCAAGGAAAGGAAGAGAGAAGATAGCTCATCCAACTCTTTCCCATCGACACTCCTTGAAAAATGGAGTTGCACGGTATGGAAGGACCAGCAACTGTGTTGAAATGGAAAATAGGCATGTGGAGGAGAGATGAAAGACTATACAAATGAGGGAATAGGACAAAGAAATAAACCTCATCCTGGCATACATCATTCTAGAATAAAACCCTATTCCCCAAGCCAACTCTAAAGCTGACAAAAGGAAAAGGGAGGAATAAATATGAGAAATTCAGGGACTAACAAAGGTGAAACTGTCATCGACATGGGCATCCCATCCATTAATATGAAGACCGTACTTGCTCCGAATGACTTTGTCTCACATAATATGGATCGAAAGAAAATCGCCAAAGCCAATTACCAGCCAAACAAATGTTCTTAGACACCAAATTACTAAGACCAAGGCCACCTTTATCCTTAGACTTACAAACATAATCCAAGGTGACCAGATGATCCCGAGTCCTCTCACCGTACCCGACCAAAGGAATTTGTGCAAGATCTGAAACTTCTCACCTCAATAAACAGGCAAGCTAACTCAAAGAAACCCTCATAAAGGTCGGAAGTTTTGTCTTCCTAGACTACGGATTCTCTGGCAATGGAATTGCTTCGAGTATAATTGCATGGTTATTGAAAATCATACAAACCCGAAGTTCTCCAATTTTAAAATTATATTTATTATGAAATAAACACTAATTGAATGTCTCGTTGCCTTTGCTGCATTTGTAAATAGATGAAGCTTGATTGCCAATGTGGCTACTAGCTGTCTGTATCCAGAATACTTTGGTGTAAATTGCCCATCAGTAATTATTGAGCATGTTGTTAGATGTAATTAGACATTCAGTTTTATCAGCTGGAGTGAGTCTTGATAGAATAAAGCTATGTGGTGTTTTTTTCTTTTGGATTATGTTAAATGTGTTATATACATATGAGTATGACCTATTTGATTGCAATTTTTATGATGACAATATCTCTGTTAGGGATGTTGGAAATCTGTGATATTCTCTTGGATGCCTTTTAACCCTATATCATGATTCTAGGCGGCAAGAAAAGTCTGTTATGAAGCTTGTTGTCGATGCTGAGACAGATAGAGTTCTTGGAGCGTCCATGTGTGGGCCAGATGCACCTGAAATTATGCAAGTATGTATCCTTTAATTTCTGTCAGCCAACATCTATAATTTGCACGACAAACATTGTTCTATATGTGAATGTTGTAGAACCTCTGCTGCGTCAAAACCGATGCAGTTAATTTACTCTATATGTGCTGTTCTGTCTCAACTTTTTTAGTGGGTTAACATTGAACAACCAATAGCATTTTAAAAGCCCGTTCTAGTTTCTTTAATTTGAGCCGCGGATGCCACCCTGGAAACAGAAATCCCGCATTAATAGCTGGTCTAACTCTCGAATGGAATATATCTCCCTCTCCTTCCTATCTTCACTCCCATTAGTTTCTAAGCAGCCAAAACAAGGCTAGAAATGGAAAGTGTTTGTTTGCCTAGATTCTAGGTATTTGAGTTTCTCACTCTTATATCTCTCGTCTTCCTCCCCCTTCTGTTTTGCTTCCACCTCGAATGCACTTTGAAAGTCTACAGGTGCTACTAAGTCACCTCGGAGCACCTACATTTCTTACCTTGATCTTTAATACTCCCTTCGTCTTGTAAAGATTGTCAAGTTTAGGTAAGATAAAAAAATAAGGGAACATCATTTATTGTATTGTCTCCCACCATATTATAAACTTTCACCCAATCATCATTGAGACTTTTTGCCCAATTTAGAAACATGAAAGTATTTTGGGACATCCTAAAATAGAAAATTTGACAACCTTTAAGGGACGGAGAGAGTATATGACAACACATCCATTTGAACATAGAAATTTGTGCAACCTCCACTTGATATTTTGGTGCTTCAATATGGACGAAGCCCAGTGAAGATAGGAAATAGTAACGTTTATGGTTGAGAGTGGAGTGATATAAGTGTTCCAGTTGGACTGGCCATGGAGCATTGCAGGAATATGGTATTTTAAATAGAATGACCCGTATTGTTTTGATGAAACAGTGCATTATATCTACTTTATTTCTTTAAACATTTAATCGCTGGTTCCCCTTCTAGCTGCACGAGTGCTAATTTTTACAAATATTTCATGACAACTGTGTTATGTGACAGTATTTCTGCAAAAATCTTCAGTGCTGGTTAATTGATGATGTCTTGTGCAGGGAATTGCTGTAGCTCTGAAATGTGGAGCAACAAAGGCACAGTTTGATAGCACGGTATCTCGATAATTCTCTTCTACCTCTGGCATAAATAGTTCTTGGCCTTCCCCGTTCTCTTGTACTTCCTCGATCTCCTGCTAATCCGTGATTATTTAAATATGATGTGAAGACATAGGAGGTGGGAGTTAAGGGGGCAAAGGAGGCCTGATAGGTTCAACTTATGAGTGAGAGAGAAAACAAAGAGGATTGCAATGGCAGTGCCTCACAGCATTAGTGGGCAGAGGAGGATATGGTTGTGGTCCATGAGAATTGTTGTGTTAGATGTTGGGAAAGGAGGAGTGAATGAGGATAGATAGGAGAAATTTAGTATAACTAAAATGGAAATTAAAAGTGCAATTTCTATGAATGTCAACCAAACAAGTTTATTGCAAGTATGAGTGGTTATGATATTGATAATGAAAGAAAAACAATGGACTAATTGGCTGTTAGAAAATTTTGGTAAATTTTGTTTGCTTTTAGCTAGCCATGTTTGCATGCATTTAATATGAAAGTTGTTCTTTTTTTTTTTGGGGGGGGGGGGGTGGTGGGGGGNCCCCCCCCCCCCCAATTCTATATGGTGCAATTGTGTTTCACTTTTTTACAATGTGGATAATGTTTTTTCAAAATCTACATGGTAACCTTCACTTTTTCACGAAATCTATTGGTGCCCCCCCGTTATCTATTTTGGTAAGAAAATGAAAGATTTCACTGACCGAACTCATCCCCATTACCAAACACATTTTCTTAGCCCCAATAGCTTCCAAATGCCATTTAGAAGTCATCGAAGTACATGCTGTAAAATGTTTGGAACATAACTACATTAGTCATTAATGTTTGAAAATAAGCCGTTTGGGACCTTTAAATAGTAGCAATATGATTTTTAAAGACATCAAAAAGGGTAAAACGCAAATAAGAGGTTCAATTGAAAGAAAATAGTATTTTTAGAAAACAATGTTCTCCAAATAGAAAAATGAAAAACACAGGATCACCATACAATTTATTTTATTTTATTTTATTTTTTTTACAATATATTTACATACAACAGGGGAGGGGAGAATGGAAGGCTTCAATCTTAATCACTAGGCTAAGACCTCATTGGCATGAAGGGAAGTAGTTAGGTGGCCCATTTGGGGCATCCAAGAGTGCACCTACATGAGTAATTTAATAGTTTTGGATAAGATAATTTTTCTATTGTAACTTTTTGAACAACAAAAATCAAAACCTTTTTTTTTTTTTTTTTTTTTTTGAATGAAAATGTGACATGGTTTCCGTCTGAACGGGTCCAAGCTGGAGATTATATTTGTTTTTCTTTTGATTGCCTGGTCGTGCAAGCTTGATAGTATTAAAAGCAGTTTTCATTTCTTCGTTTTACCATAAGTAACAGAAAATTCTGCCACAGATCATATAATGTGATAAATAAAGATGTTTATTGAAGGCAACTAACTGCGAAGAACAGCAATGAAGGTCCAGGGCCTTTTTGAATCGAAGAGAAAGCCTCCTGGACCTTTCATTTCTCGAAACCATGCAGAATCACTCTGCTTTCTTCTACCAAACGAATTAAATGGCGTATCATTACGCTATGATTAATGTTTTCCTTGTATACATTATTTTTTGCGGGACAGCAAAAACAAGCTCTGCTAAGTTTGTTTTGTTCTCCTGCAGGTGGGTATCCATCCTTCTGCAGCTGAAGAATTTGTGACAATGAGGGAAGCTTCAAGGCGTGTTCCTGGTGCCGGCAAGCCCAAGACCAATCTTTGAAGCTAAACAGATTATACATTGGCTTTTTGTGCACAGGATATTGATAACTTAAGAATAAACAGACATGTTTATGTGATGAAACATGTGTAAAGGCAACAGTTGGTTTTGTTTAGTTGCAGGAATTTAAAGTCTGTTTGGGCCTTTTGATATTTTGACAGATGAAAAACTAGTTTTATTTAGTTGTAATAGGGTGGTCAATTCATCTATAAAAAATTTGCGTGGGAAATGGAGTATTTAGGTGTAAAGGGTGTTTGTCTTTAATAACTGGTGTTTCTTTGTGTGGTATTTATTGCTACTCAGTCAGGTATCCACATGTTTGTAGTAATTTACAATAAACAAACACTTATAAGTTATAATCTCTTATGACACACATGGAGGAAGAAAAAGCGATACTTAGTACTACAAAGTACCATTGTTTTAAGTACTAAAGTCTCGTTACGAAACCGCCTCATACAAGTTTTTGTGATAAACAAAATAATGATTAGAAAACGGAATATACTCTCTCCATCCATGAAAAATCTTTCCGGTTTGACTTTGGGCATTTCTTGAAAAATCTTGACTTTTGGTGATTTCTTTCCATTTTACCCCTAGTGTTTAGTTCACTATTTAATCTCTCTAATCATTCACAATACTTATTTAAAAATCAAACAGAATTTGTCGGGCATGGGAAGTTCAATTTTCAATCTCTCTCATCATAAATAAATAAATAAAATTACAAGAATGAAAACTGATCCATAATCAGTCATCAATACTCAGTTACGAATTCCAAAGCTTCTTCTTCACTTATCAAACTCTTCTTCTCCACCTACCCAAAATTTCATCTTCCTTCTTTCTCATCATTTATCAATGGAGGGAACCTCTTAATTCAAGGAGAGAGAAATATAGTGATTAATCTGACTCAAAAACAGGGATTGTGTCACTAGATCTACGCAAATTGTAGTTCACCACGATGCTCCTCATCGATGCCACTGAATGTTGGTGTCAGGTTCATCTTCTTCACCCCCTCTCCTTTTCCATCTTTAATTGCTTGGAAGCGTCAGATCTAGCAATCTAAGTGGCTGAGCCAGATAGATTAGACCTGGGCCTGCGGTCGACACACGTCGCATGTGTTTCAGCACAAAGCCAAAATCAAGTGGTGGTGGTGGTGGGATGGATTTGGGATAGGGTGGGATAGTCCTTTGATCCGGTGGTGTCAGAGTGGTGGGAGGTGATGGTGGTGTTGGAATGGTGGGAGGTGGTGGGTTGGAGGACGTGGTGGAATTGCGAGGAGGAGAGAGAAAATGAACTGAGCAAAATCAAGATGGGGAAGACACTAGACAGGGAGGGGGTTAAGGGAACTTGAGGGGTTGGGGATGAAGGGTTAGTAAACGAGAGGCCGTAAATGGGATGGAGATGAATTTGGGGGATTTATTTTGGTGGGTGGTTAGATTAATGAGGGTAGGTTAGGGGATTTACGATTTATATTTGGTGAGGGTATAATGATATTTTCATTACTTTTTCTTTGTCATAAATAGAAGAGGAAAAGTTTTTGTCAGACGAACGAAAAAGAAAACTGCAAAGGTTTTTCATGGACAGATGAAGTACTACGTTTTAAATTGACTGACTTAGTTCTCTCTCCTCATTGGTGTGATTAGTGGAAATATTGAAACTTAACCAATTTATTATATTGCTATCACAAAAGGTATTCTTATTGGAAAGATTTCACATTTTACCTAATGAGCTAAGGAAAATAGTTACATAAGACAGAAAGTATTCATGAATTTTATTTTCGCATAAATATAGATTGCCATCCATGTAGCATGTGAAATTTCAATTTGGATAATCAGTCTACCATTAGAATTTAATCATGAGCTGTTGTGCTATATTTTAGTTTGCATACAACTATATAAACTTTTGAATCGATGTTTTTTGGTGTACAAAATGAGACTTGATATGTTTATATTTAATATATCATTTAATATTTTAAACCAAAAAAATTAGAGTCATTTAACTTCTTTAGTCTTGTACTTGAATATTTTTGAATATAAAGTCATGTTGTTGAATGATACTTCTTACTGCAAAAGAAAGAATAGTATTCTTTCGTCCGAAATTAGTAATTACATTGTGTTTCTCCCTTATAATCAAGATTTAGCTTGTAAATTTCACTCATTATAAAATACAAACAAATTTATTATTTTCTTAGAAATGTTACTTTTTTCCCAATCCTCTCCAAAATAGTACTCCAATAAAAATATAATGTATAGTATATATTGTTTTTGTTGATGGATGACGTTTACAGTGAATGAATGATGCATGATCCTACATGCAACATAGGGGTGTAAGTTATTCGGATTGAGTCCAAAATCCAATCCAATTTCGGATTGGATTCGGACTCAAAAATAT
>BSSO01006681.1:0-11699 GCA_030267885.1 Mesembryanthemum crystallinum | reverse complement strand
TTTAGTTACTTCCTTGAATTATTAATGTGGGCCAGGCCAGTATGACAAGTTGAATTAGACTTGACCCAATGATTTAATATATACTATATTACTATCTAGAGGTGTACATATGTCCAATGCTACCATTAGAAGATGAATTAGTACAATAAAATATTCTTGTCAAATTACATCAAATTGTTGTTTAATGTTAGGTTTAAAATCATCCTGATTCAAAAATCGGTATATTTGATAAAGATCTTTGTCTTTTTTCTTTTCTTTCCTTTTTTGCATGGTTAATAAAGGAGAGTACGTACTACCTCTAAAGTAAGTTTGGCTAATTTGAAAAAATTAGTTAGTTAACATGGCTAATTATTTGCATGGTTATAGTAAGGCAATGATTTTTCTTTTATTATAACAATGGTGCTAGCTAGTTTTTGCTTCAATATAATGTATTTTTTGACTATGCAATATCAATATTATCTTTAACACCACACAAATTAAATTTAATTTCCTATCATAGATTTTTGTCATTAAACAATTAGTTAGATGAGTAAATTGACTTTTTCATCAAAAAAAAAAAAAACATTACAAGGTACTTTTTTTTCCATCATGATTGTTACTTACAATTTTTATTTGAACATTGAACTTTAACCATTAGTTTTCTTCTCAAACATATAAGTAAAATATATGTTTAATTCATTATTGTGGAAGTATTATTAATACGAATAGAGCTTACAATTACATATTATGAATCAAATGTTTTTTTCCCCAAATTAATTGGCAAATTTACGCAAAAGTTACATGTGCATGGAGAAATACATTCAAGCTAGCTAAGAAGAAAAACATTGTCAAAGTAAATCAAAAACTTTATACATAAAACACATTGGATTGAGGATTTTCATCTTTCTGAACTGGATTGATTTTGTTTTCAATAAATTTGTTTTCTACATCCATCCAACAAGTTGTTTAATTAGGCCAATCAGAAATTTAAATGTTTTATTTTATATTATTATAGGCAAGACTTTTTGACCAAGTTTTTGTATAGAGCACCAATAATGTGATTAATTTGTTAGCTTGTTAGTAAATGTTCTCAAAATTTAATACTATTTATTATATAAAAATTTATTACCTCCTAATTTAATTATACTTTAATCTTACACAAGAGAGAAGGTGAGGAGGCTACGTCAGCATGAATTCAAAAAAATTACTAACCATTAGATCCCTTTAGAGGAATAATGACCAACTATAAATAGCATGCTTAACTCTAGGCTTAGTGTAAGAAACTTGCCCCTAATATAATCTCATCACTTTAGTCTCTCTCGTTTGACTCTTCACCTTGCATAAATCTTGCATTCTTACAAGCCCTTTAACAAATTTTGCTTGATTTCTCTCTTTCATTTTTGTTAGCTTAAAAAACTTGCCTTTAAGCCTAACAAAAAAAAAAAAAAAAAAAAAAAAAAAATTTATGTAGTAGAGATGGAAGGTGTATTAAACAGTGGCTTTGTTGATGCCAAGTACAAATTAGCACCAAGCAGCACTCCCTTGCTCCTTTTCCGTCCAGCACCACCAATGGCCGCTATCGACCGGTTTCTACACGGCCGTGTGTCTCCACAACCGTGTCCTAATAATTTTTCTCTCCTACCTCAAGAGAGGATCACCACCCCGACCATCAACGTCCCATCATCAACCCTAGAGGGTAATTTTGTCCACCACTTTTCGCCCTCGTCCTCGAGGGATGATGTGGATGGTGGTGGTGGCACGGTTGCTAACGAGGCGTTGCCCACCGTGCATGGCATGAAGGTTGGTAATACCAAGAGATCATCCAAGAGAATGAAAGGCCATATCATTAAAGGGCAATGGACTGATAATGAAGACAGGTTTTTTTTTTTTTCTTTAATTTTATTTTTTATTGTGATTGACTTTTGAGTGTTGTTATATTGTACTAAGATTTTTTTTTTTTTTAATTTATGATTTTGGATAATGAAGCAAATTGGTGGAATTGGTGAAGAAATATGGAACACGAAAATGGTCTCTGATTGCAATGAACTTGGTTGGTAGGGCTGGGAAGCAATGCCGAGAGAGATGGCATAATCATCTTCGCCCTGATATCAAGGTAATTTTATGATTAATTCAATTGGATTAAAAAAAATTCTTTAGTTATTCTCTTCCTCTCTCTATTTTTTTTTTAAATTTTTTTTCTTACTGATTAGGGTTCATTATTCATAAGAAGTTTCATTTTTAGAAGTGTACTTCAGCAATGTGTTATGAAATCTGAATTAGGTTGACATGAATTTGGAAATAAGATTTATTAGATATGGTGCACTTGGAGTACTTTTTGAACACTATGATGCTAGATTTACAATATCTTTGATCAAATGGTTGTTCACATGGAACCCCAACTTAATTAGTTAAGATAGTGAAAAAACGTGTTTGCAACAACAAAAGAATAAAAAATTAATTTAACGAAAAAGAGATGAAGAACTTGCAAAAATTTAGAAGCAAATTCATTTCATAAACTTCATAAGTTGTTCTCATTCACTAATTTTTTATTAATTTCTATTTTTTTCATTTTCTACAATCAAATTGTTTTTCAAAATTTACCTCATTCAAATCCTGACCATTCATATATTAACTAGTAGAAGAAAAAGAGGAATAAATCACGCAACTTTACTACATTTTATAATAAAAAGGGTTTTCGGGTGCTTCAGTGATTAATTTATTTGCTTATAATATTGGGATTAAGTTATGGTTGTTCACATTATTTGTTAAGTCTTCATGTTTCATGTGATTCTATAAGACCTTTTCTCTACAAATTAAAATGTCAAATTTGTTATACAATATCCAAAGCGGTCATAGAAATAATTTTCATATATGAAAAAAGAAATTCATTATTTTTACTCAATAAATAAGATACTCTTTGTACTAGATAGAGCATGCAAGTCATATCGTGATGTATGTATAATGTCTTTGTACCAAGTGAAAAGAAACTAACTGTAAAAAAGATATGATGTATAAATTAAACGATGTAGGTAAGTAAGTAATATGTAACAACATGTTATGTAGTCGATAATATTGTATGATGGAGTATTATTTTATATCAGTGATTGTCTTAACAATTTTTTTTTTTATTTTTTATATCTTTGATCTAATTTATCTATTAATTCAACATGGTGGCAAATTGGAATGTGTTTTCAGAAGGACTCATGGGATGAAAACGAAGAGCGAATGTTGGTTGAAGCTCATCTGCAATTCGGTAACAGATGGGCTGAAATCGCGAGGCGAATTCCAGGAAGAAGCGAGAACTCAATTAAGAATTATTGGAATGCAACAAAGAGAAGGCGAATTTCAAAGAGAAAGAACAAGAACAAGAACAAGAGATCAGTTGTGAGTGATCAGAGCAGGAGAAGTTCCTTGCTACTAGAGTACATCAAAAGCCTAGAAGAAGGCATCATAAACCTTAACAACTTCATTCACCAAAGCCCTAACAATGGAGATAACCAAGACCATTTTGACCCCATTTTCGAGGGCTTCAACGCCGCCAACATGGCAGTTGTCGAGGCCTACGTGGCCCCGCCTACCCCCAACTCAGGGTCCACAACCTTCTCAGGGGACCCACCAAGCGGTGGCCAGCTGTACGAGGAGTACAATCTTCTAGAATCTTCTTCAAATGAGTACTATGATGAGTACTCTTCAGTACCTTTGAACATTGACGACTCTTGCCAAGATGAGGCTGTCTTTATGCAAAACCTGTTCAACAACAACAGCAACAGCAACAGCAACAGCAGCCAAGAGACTGTTGCTGATTCGACAAAGACGTTCTCGCTGTCGTTGGATGATTTCGAGAATCGCCAGCTTGGCACATCCAACGCTGCAAATCAAGTTGCTGCTGCCACTT
Organism: Mesembryanthemum crystallinum; assembly: GCA_030267885.1. Classification (NCBI taxonomy): domain Eukaryota; kingdom Viridiplantae; phylum Streptophyta; class Magnoliopsida; order Caryophyllales; family Aizoaceae; genus Mesembryanthemum; species Mesembryanthemum crystallinum. The sequence goes on along the minus strand of BSSO01006681.1, from coordinate 7,825 downwards.
ATTATGGTCATCAGAACAACAACGTCACCAACTACTCTGATTGGATGGTGTATTCTCTGCTGGAGGGAGGTCTATATGATGACATGATGATCGGCGATTCTGAGCCGTGTGATCAGATGATGGCAGTTGATGAAGGGTATGGTTATGGTAGCAGTGGTGAGTTGAAAGACATGGACTTGTATGAGTTAGTCTCAGCTAACTCTCATCAATTTTCTCAAGGCAGTTGCTGTTCTAGTAACTACAGTAGATTTTAGTTACATAATATTAGTAACTAATAATAATAATAATTAGTCTGTCAGATCTTAGTAACTAGATTTTAGTTACATATGGTAGTGGAACATTATTAGTTGTTTTATGTTTATCAGTATTATTGCTAGCTAGTTAGTAGTAGTATTGTTGTTGTGAACCTTTAGCTCCTGACTTACTGGACTGTTAACTTCAACTTCAATATTATGGGACTGTCTTTTGAGTCTTCATCAGTTCAGATTTGTGCATGCTTTTTATTTACCCTCGTTACTTTAATTTGACTCCTCTTTTTTACTCCAAAATACTCTTGTTGGACTCTAGTAATTTGATTTGTGAAAAATGTGGACATGTATCCTTACCCGACTCTTAAAGTATACCAAAAATAACACCGGTAACTAAAATTCCTGTATTGTGTTTGTGTACTTATTACTTACTCCCTAAATTTGATGGTTGTTCGGGTCGAAATGGCTCCTTCAGTGCTTTAGATTGGTATGTTTGACGAGGATATTTTTTTTTTTGCCCACCTTTTTCTTGATANTTTTTTGGTGTCTGCAAGGAGGAACTTCCTCCCTCCTTGGGCGTGGCTAAAGGGCACCTCCTAACGCACGGCCTCGGGTATTCAGGTGTTCCCCAGGAGGCTCGAACCCGTAACCTGGTATATAAGCCAAAACTTGTTTACCAGTGGGCCAACACCTCTTGGGTAGTTAAGCTTTGAAATTTGAACTATAGCACACACAAAAATAAAATAAAAACAGTTAGTTCCGTACGAGTACTAATTACTGTATTAGTTCGCACATACACATGATTTTTGCTACACCTTTTTACTTTTAATGGCTCAAGCCTCGCATTTCATGTGGTTTCAAATGTGAGAATGCATGGTATTTGAACCGTTGAACGAGAGATTACTGGAGTACTAATTACAGTATTTAATACTTTCCACACTATTTTGACCAAAATAAAATACCACCTAAATACTTGCCGAAACGTGAAATGAATGAAAAAAGGGCAATGATTTATGATGATTTAGTACCTAACTTGTTATTGGAAACCTTTTCCAAAAAAAAAAAAAAGCAGAATTATAACATAACATAAATATTTTTTGGTTCACAATCAAGGGTATCCACCGTCGACAACAGTGACTATTTCCCGCGCTGGCTTGTAGGCACCTCAAAGAGAAAGAGTGGGACAGTTGGCCAAGGGATTTAAGGCTGCTCCATACCCAAGGCGGGATTCGAACACCCGACCTTGGTTAAGGGTGGATGAGTCCCTATCCACTCAATCACACCCCCTTGGTTAACATAAGGTAAATATTGGATGAAAGAAAAGAAAACTTGATAATATGGTCTCTACTTAGGACTCTAAAATTTGATGGCATGGTGTTGAATTATTGAACATATTTGGGAAGCAAACATATGAAAGAGGGGAGTTGATTTACAGTAATATTTTAGAAAATTCGATGAGGTGAGGGGAATTATTTTGCCGAGAGGTTAAAATTGGAGTAAAAAAAAAAAAAAAAAAAAAGGTGAACTTCAAACAATATATTTTATTTTTTGGAATAAATTTTTTGTAAATTAAGTTTGATATTTGGCGTGATTTTGTGATTACATTTAGCATCTTATATCCATGAATATAAATGGCCCAAAGATTTTGAAATATACATATAGCGTGTTCTTTTGGGCTTCCAATCTCTTAATTCCCAAGTTTCCCACGGCCCAATCCCACAGCCTACCCAAATATGACCCACAACAGAATCACCAACAGTGCTGGCTGTACTGAAAAATCTTTGGCGAGAATGCCTTGGTAATGGCATGTCTACATTGCCCCATAGTTTGCCGTGTATAGGGTTGTAAACGAGCCGAGCCGAGTATCGGTGTGCTCGTACTCGGCTCATTTATTAAACGAGTATCATCGGCTCGTTTATTATAGAGCAAGTTTTGACCGATTTATGAGCTACTCTCGAGCACAGCGATTTTTTCCGAGTATTTAGATATTTAAACGAGTAATGGGGTGCTCGAACTCAACTCATTTATTACATGAGTATAAAATTGGTGCTCGTGCTCGTGCTCGATTCATTTATTATCAAACGAGCTTAGATTGAGGTTTGACCGAATATATTCGCGAGTTGCTCACGAGTGTATCGGCTCGTTTACAGCCCTAACCGTGTATCCATTTTGACACGTGACATAAAACACAAAAAATGTCGACTTGGATTCATGATGAGTCCTTGCCTCATACAAGTTTTTGTGTTCTAAAATAATTAAAATAAAATTTTTACATTTTTGTGTTCCCCAATTTCCATATCCTGTTTTGTCCTTATAAGATAGTTTACCCCTGTTTTCATATCCTTCGCAAGGTTTTGAAAGGCATTCTTACTGACAGGAATAGTGCCATGTTCTATAAGATGGAAAACAGAGTAGTAGTATATGGATGTAGTTTCGTATGAGAAAATATAGATGGCCGAAAAAAATTAACTTACCGTCAAAAATATATCTGATTAACCACAGAGACGTTCAATCCTTAGGTTTGTGATGCATGGTGTTATTTTGATGTCCTAGCTATGGATTGAAACAACCAGGAAGGGGAAAAAGCAGGGCTTTACATTTTTCAACTGCGAATAATCAACAGTACAAATAAATGTTAACCAAAATTTTTAGCAGAAAAGGAATATAAGACAAACTGCCAAATTTCAGAAGTGAATAATTTGTGGTTCCTAGAACTTAGAAGGATAGAAAAAACCAGCAAGCTCCGAAGCTATAGGTCAGAGAAGTGTATATGCTCACTGTTAATCCAGAGAGATGAAATTGCCCTTAGTTCATCGGAATTAAAACCATGTTCTGCAGAATCATCTTCTGTAACACAACGAAGAACTCTGTCTGGCTGCGAAAGTTAGGTTACCAAATTTTACGGTATCTCTTTCTCCTAGTAGTTGAGGAATTAGGACATCTTGGCTTTGGCAAAGAATACTCCAGCAAATAGACCTGGAATTGACACAAGTCATCATCAAGGTGAAAAACTAAAGATGAATATCAGTAGTAAAAAACCACTAGCTTTTGGTGGTTATACTTACCAAATAGTATGCTGAAGAGGTTTGGTGGACTAACTGGAACATTGAACAACAAGATCCCCGCTAGGGATATAGGTATCTTGTTTAAGGAACCTACCAGGCTGCAAATCATGCACTAACCATTTGTTAATATAAGACTACATATTACATGTTTGTACAAATTGCAAACTTTTTTTTTTTTTTTTTTGGGTACACTATAATTCGCAAACTTTATGATAGGATGAACACAACTTTGGCTCAGTTCATCTCAAGTGAATGGTGATGAACTAAATCAAACTGAATGAATAGTAATATGTAAGAGAAAGTAAGTTATAGAACAAAACAGAATGCAGTGTGCAAAGCATAATGGACTACAGCAACAAAACTCTGGTATAATTCCCAAGTGAACAAAATAAAACAAAGATCATGTTGTAAATGTATCACAGTATAAGTCATTGACAATTTGCCCAGCCATGAAATGAATGGCTGTAGGGTAAAACTTCTGGTAGAAAGGGGAGAGCACAGAGGATTACGTTTACCTGTATGTTGTGGGCCCCGTCTGACTTAAAAACCACATAGATGTGAAGCTAATTGCAAGCCCCAACAGTCCACTAAGTGTTGCTGCAGCCCAAAACATTGGCATCGTGATTACATTGCTGCAAATATACAAATACACTCGAGAAATTATCTTGCCTGTTGTGGTAACCAAAGCATTGACTAGGCAACCAATTTGAGGATTAAGCTTACGCATTCTTCACATAATCCCACTCATCGAATATGAGAATCAAGACTATCGCAAATGGTAACGACAATGAATTATTCAGCAACACCATTGAAACTTCATTTAAAGATCCTGACTTTGTCACTTGCTTTGCTTTGTCCATGACCATCCTCAAAGTAAGCTGCACAATGTAAATTTCTCTCATTTTCTTGCCAAGTAGACACGAAACAGCAGAAGAAACTGATGAAATACCGTAAACTTTACTACTTTAAAAAGAATTAGAGGAAAAAAATAAAATAAAATAATAGGACGCATATGCAACATGGAGGACTAAATATTATCGAGAATACGTACAGAATAGCTTGCTGTTAGGACACAATTTATGATTTGCCACATATATCCTGTTGCATCAAAGGAGAGATCCGTGATACCACCAGTTACAGCAGAGATGATCTGTCATTGGCAGGAAAATGCAGAGTTTAAAACCCAATACTAGCATTGTCAAGTAAGGCGCAAATTTAGAGAGCATTTTAAGCTAGTGAAAACAGATATGTTGATCCATTTCTTTACCAATTTAAACATGACAGAGCTCACTAATGTTTGATATGTTGCATAAATATTCTTTTTAAGATTTATAACAAATATCATGTGCTACAACTCAATTGCAAACAAAAAATTATTACATACCATCAGAAACATGGCGGTCCAAACTTTCTGATTCTGGTGTCTCCGAAATACATAAAATTCTCCAATTGCAGTAATAATATTTGTCATGTTCTTCAAAATCGTTACCATCGCAATATTTATATATTTCAAGCTGCAAGGATCCAGAACAAGTGATAGTAAGTCCAATGAATATTATGCTTTCTACTTAATCTTATGAAGCTCAAAATAACTGTAAGTTCCCAGCATTACACATTCATAGTTATAACATAAAAAAAAGAAACATTATTTCACCCATGTTTATGTCAAGCGCACTCAATCCAACATAGGGTTTCGAAATACCTGTACATGCCTGATACAAGCATGCCCACAAAGATCATGTTGACAGGCAGCCAAACCCTAATGAGCTTCCAGCTGGGTTTTTCCACTGAAACAGCTCGACATATACACAATGCAGCAACAATTACAGTGCTGATCAAGTTCTGCATAATTAACAAAAACAAACATAAAGTAACATTTATATCCTCGGCTACACGTGAGAGCCATGACATGAGCAAAGGACAAAAACAAATAACAGAGCTTCATTTTGAAGATCAAAGGTTGAAGTGCCCACATAATGTCTGAAGAACACCAAAATTTACAAAATATCAAAGATTTCATACCTGATAAAACATCAAAGATATCCCCGCGTTAAAGTTATAGCTTGATAGAACTACTTTGTTCAGCAATATCATGCTACAGGATGAAACACAGTAAGCAGCTCCAGATACAAGAGGACCAGTTGGTTTCTTTCCAGTTCCATGCTCCCGCTCTTCGTCTTCTTGAACCACATGATTGCCACTAGTACTTTGTGCTGCTCGATTGGGCCTCAGGAGCCTTTGAAAAGGACTGCACAAAATTCACTCAGTCATGCGGATATCAGTATTTGATATTGATGTGGTACTGATAATTGTAGTACCCAAACAATTAATTTAACTATTTACAGTAAATGCCATAGCTAAACAGTAGTTAATGGGCTAGAAAATGTACTAAAGACCTGTATAGGAAGATAAATGAATGAAATCTAATCGCGTTATTGTCTCCCATAACGTCCAGTCGGCTAAAGCAAATAATTTTTGCAGTCAATTATTTGACAGTAGACAATTAAAAAGCAGTCAAGTCAGGATGCATGAACGAAGATAAATTTATCTCCTCTATCACCAAATAAGAAATCCACCTAAAATCAAATTGCTTCTCCAAGAGTACATTGTCATATGATGATCGACATCACAAACGGAGTTTGCGTCAAGTATCCAGAATCAAAATATTGCACAGTCGAGGACAAGAGATATCATCTGCCGTCTGCGGCAGGCAGTTCTCTAACATAAAGGAATAGAGAAGCAAGTCTCACCTGTCACTTGATGATCTACGCTCCTTTGGTGACATGATCTCACTAATAGAATTTTTCCCTTGATTGAAGTCATCTAAAGTGATATGGTTTCCGTTGACACCGACACCCATTATATCTTTTCCATTTGGAAGACCTTCTTCTGGCTCATAGTTATTCTCTATTTCTAGCTTGATTTCTGATGACATCGCATCAAGCCCTGCAGATCAAGGTAAGATAGGAGATTATCTAAAAAAAATTATGGCATGTTTATGTTCTAAATTTTTTTTTATCTGACAATATACAAGTCATATTATCTAGCAATGATTTTAAAGGTTTTCAAACTATAAGAAAGAAAAACATCTTAATGTTTATCACAAAAGACCAAACATAGAAAAAAAATGTTGATCATTGAATCAATAATGAGTTCAAGATCATCACCTATGTAAACATTAACCTGTTCCAAAATGAAAGAAAAAAAAACACCAGACTTTCCGTACAATAACGGAAAGGCACTTCAATCAGTCACTTATTCTCACCGAGTTAATGATGTCCAACGCCTAATCTAGTCAAACCCAGCAACCCTTCATACACTACTAAGTCTCATACACTCCAATGTCTACTAATGACCAACCAACTAAATAATCATACATCTTCAAAACTACTGTAAAACATAAATTACTTTAGCAACAGCCTCTCTTTAAACCAAACATGATGAAACTTGAGCTAACAGATCAAGACATTCAGCACTCTCATTTCTTTAAGCAGTGGCCACCACGACAACACATCGGTCGATTCTGAAAATTTCTAGAGAATGCAGTGCTGCCCATTTCATTATTCAACTCTAATACTATGTGATCAGTACAAAAATAACCTACACATAACATCATGAAAGATTATAAAAAACAAAGTGGATTAAAAAGAATTAGTACTGGGTCATGAAAACATACCAATTTCTGAATCAGATTGACCAGAATTTCTACAGATTATGCACAGAAATCAATCAACACCCTCCACCCTCAAGTTTAATTACCCACAAATTATATGACCTATATATATTAATCAACTAATCAAACAATAATCATATGGTATGAACAAGAAACCAACTTGATGATAAACAAATCACCCAAAAAAAAAAAAAAAATTGAATTAAACAAGAAGACAATTAAAAAGTACCAGCTTGGGTGAACGATTGCAGTTAGGGCAACAACAAACAGCAAATTGAATCACACAGAAACAAAAAGAAGAAGCGGAAAATGATGTGAAATATCACAAAATGAACGTGGTATTTAGAAATGGGCTTTTTAACAAAAACACGCAAAGAAAAAGGCGCAAAAAGGGTCTGAATTTCATAGATTTGTACTCTAAAGAATGCAATTAATGCCGAAAAAGAAGAGGAGAGAGAAAATCAGAAAATGGGTACCATTAGAGACGTCGTCGATGGATTAAAATGGACACCAAGAAGAGGAAGAGTGGAGAAGAAGGAGGATGAGGAGAGAGAAAGTAAGAAGATACTCTGCTCCAAAGTCAAAGGCTTTGCTCAAATTCATCTCTGTTGTTGCTGTTGCTGAATTTCTTCGATTGTTTGTGATTTCGAGGAACATGAAACAGAGAGAGAAAGAGAAGATTGTAATTTCAATAACAAGCAAAGGTTACCGTATAATATTGTTGAATGAATGAATTGAAAAATAAGTCGGTTTTTTTGGTTTTGAGTGGAGTGATTTTTAGCGCCGAATGTAGTGGGTCGTTTCAATTCTTTTTGGGTTATCTACTATGGGCCTGGGCT
>BSSO01006680.1:0-11700 GCA_030267885.1 Mesembryanthemum crystallinum | reverse complement strand
AGAAGAAAAATAAATTAGAATGGAGAAATAAAGAGGGAAATGGCTGGGAAGGGGTAAACAGAAAAGGAAAAAGGAAAAACAAAATCAGCTAGAGACGTCACATGCCTAACACGCGAGGGCATTTTGGTCAAAAAAAAAAAATTAGGTTCACTAGAATCCAGCCGGAATCCGGCCAAAGGTATCTCTAAGGCAAAAAAAAAAAAAAAAAGTCTTAAAAGGTAGTGTTCAACAAAAAAATTATAAAAGGTATCTAGTTGCCAAACACCCTATATAAAAGGTAGTATTCAACAAAAAATCCATACTTTAAGATATACTAATAAGGAAAAAAGTACAGTGAGTTATAGCCCGACCAATATCCGGTCACCGCATGGTGACATGGCACAAATTATAACTAATAATTGTGATTCTATGCTAAAAATGCCTGTAGTGCATTGCAATTAGAGGGTATTTTGCCGCATTAGGGAGAGTGATTGTACAATTTTTAAAATTTTGCATTTTCGTTGTTATGTATTAGATATCATGTATGTTAATTGGAAGGACTTTTATGGCATGTTTCTAAGGGCAATTTCGTAACTTCATAATACGGTCACTGAATATATGATTTGCACTCAATTACATGCCTTAGTATACTTCAAAGTATTTTCCAAAACCTCGGTATATTTATGTGTATTTTGGTCATATCTCAATGTACCTCAATGAAAATCTTCTTAAAAGTAAATATGGCAAATTAACACTAACAATTTTATTGTGGAATACTGAACTTGAATGAAAAATCCTGAACATACCTGATACCAATATATCTCATACAATTGTAAAGCTTTGCCTCAAGCACATCATTCAATTTATGTGCCTAAGAACTAGGGATGGCAATGAGGTGGGATGGGTGCACATAGAACCTCAGCAACACCCGCATCCACCAAGAATTTTCTATACCATTCTTGCCCCATCCTCACTGTGGGTAAACATATTCAAATCCACCCCCGTCCCAACTGGATATCCACCAACCAACGATTATCCACCAACCCGCCTTAAATCTAGTTACCACCTACATTATTTGCTTAGATAAAGGAAAAATTACCTATTAATGACTATAACTATAATAAATTAATGAAAAGAATCAACAAATTTACATCGGTTTTTCTATCCTATGCCCAAGTAATATCTATATTATGTTTTCACCCTGATTTACCTCCAATCAATTAGGAAACCTTATAATAAAAGATTTCTTTACAACAAAAAAATAAATTAATTAATTTCTCATTAACTACCATCTACAAATTTCAAAATTAAAATAAAATAAAATAATTGATTACGCCTCTTCCTTTACAACACCATCACCACCACCATTGTCGTCGCCTCCACCACGACTACCACCACCATTAAAATCGCATTTGTGACTACTAACGCCGCTACATATGTCACCTCTGCCGGTGAATCAAACTATACCCTATAAGGGGAGGGATGAACTCTAAAAATCAAATAAAGTTAAAAATGCGGCGGCGCCGAAAACTCGAAACCTAAACCCTAAATTGGGTTATACTTGGGCATGCAATGAGAGAGATGATAGAGAGAAAAAAGGGAATGTATCAATGGAGAACTAGATTTGACCGAGAAGGGTGGTGGAGCTTTAAAAATGGTGGCAATTGACCTCAATTGGTGGCGATATGATAATTGAAAGTTACAGATATGGTGGTAGAGGATGAGTAAAATAAGAGAGATAGTAAATAGGCAACGGATTAATAAGGAGAGAGAAAGGAAAGTGAGATAAAATGGAGATGTTGAGAAGATTATGGAGTAAATTAAGGAAATGACATATTTATTACTAAGATATTATTATGCTATAACTTGCAATTGAAAGGGAATCTTGACTATTTATCCTGTGTCCAGTGGGCATAGGTTTGAAAAATCGAATTTACATTTCAATGGGATTTTAACATCTATAACTATTCTTTTAATAAACTAGTGGAGCAAGGCGGGTATAAAGCCAAATCCACTCCCGCCCCACTACCCATGACGGGTAACACTTTCAAAAACCATCCCCACCCACCACCTGCCTAACCCTCCTCCATACTTGCTCCACCTTGGGGCGGGTACGAAGCGGTATCCATATATACTCGCCCCATTACAATCCCTACTAAGAACCGTTTAAGGCTATGTTTGGTAAATTTTAGTTGTGAGCTGTACCTGTAGCTGTTGCTTCAAATCTTTTTTGGTAGATGAGAGAAAATAGAACAAGTTGCAAGTTTCAAGTTGTAACTTTTACTCAAAAATCTAGCTGTCAAGTGAAGGCTGGTATGAGTAACTTTCAAAAATCAACTGTTGCTGCCAAGTGAAGTTAGCTGTTTATTCAAATATTGTTTCGCAGTTGAGAGAAAAAAGAACAAGTTGCAAGCTTTAAGCCATAACTTTTGCCCAAAAGCTGCCAACAGCTAGCTAGCTGTTGGAGTCAAACGTAGCCTAAATGTGACTTAATTCACTTAGAGGCCACCTATCACGCCCACCTTTAGCCGTGTTTTACAATTCATTCACAACCTGTTTGCATGGTTGCTCTCAACTTAAGAACAATTTCAATTATGTGGTTAAGTTGCTATGACATTTTGGTCTATTTTCCGTCTGCATAGATTATTTTAGGTCTAACGCACTATTTATAGACCTAAATTCTGAATAAAAATCCTAAACCACCACAATTAGGAAACTCCATAGGTTGTATTACAAGAATAATTTCCTATTACATCTATAATAAATTAATAGGAGATTATATCAACTAGGATTCATAATTACTTTTAGAAAATAAAAGAAATTAATTTTCTCGATCGTGATATTCTGATCCGTTGTAGAAGCTTTGATTCCGTACAAAATCTGATCTGCAAGACCGGGTGAATAAACTGCCCAACTGAGCGCCACTCCAATGCTGCATACTGCTACTACTGTTCTCGTTGCCTGGGCGAGCAAGCTCTTTCTGCCCACCCAGACAGCTCTTCAGTTCGAGCTCATTCACGTTCTCTTGCGAGCCGATGCTCGTCCTTTCCGTTCCTCGTCCAATTTCGATCCGAACCTGGATCCCTTCACATGTTAAGGGTTGATCCTAGCCGACGGTATACTCATTGAAGTACTCTTGTAATGAACAGTTTCATGTAGTAATTTATATGAGACGTAATTTTGAAAGTATGACTTATTGTTTGAAAAAACGTATCACTTGCAGTGTGGAACACCACTTGTTGTTAAAAAAAGAATTGAAATTTCCTGTGATACCCCTGAACTTTTGTTTAATGCCAATGGTGTCCACGCTTTTCCAATAATGTCAGTGGTACCCTTGAACTTTGACTTTAACGTTTTCCGTACCCTAATGGTTGACGGAGCTCTTTTCGTTAGATTTTTTTTACTATTTAACTTAGTTAATTTATGGGGCACAATAAAATGACTGATATACCCTTATCTGCCTTAATTACACAACAGTTAAGTATTTGACAGGTCTTTCCCTTATAAATCGACCCATCCACCATTGTCAGACCTCCAAAAAATTTCTTCAAATTTATAAGAGAAATATTTGTCAAATACATAATAGTTGTGTAATTAAGGCAAGTAAGGGCACATCAGTCATTTTATAGTGCCCCATACATTAACATTGATTTCCAGTATCAAACTCTAGAAGTAAAAAGTTAAATTACTCACAAAAGGGTCCAAAAAGGCTTGAAAAAATCACCATAAAGGCACTGAGAGGCTCGCCGGCGGCCAGACGACGTCGTCCGACCTTCGCCAATCCACGACGAGCTAGATCAAAGTACTTTGGTAGGGGCGTCGATGTGGGCCACTGTTTTTGTGGCGAAACCTTTCTTACTTTAGGCTATTTGATTTGGTTACACAGGAACCAAATCCTTTAAGATTACTCTTGATTAGGCCAAAAATGGATTTAGAGTGGCCCATAAATTAATTGGGCTCCAGCTAAAGCCCAAATTACCCAAGGAAAAGAGGAAAATAGAACTGCCTTTAGAGTTGGCTAATATTACTTCAAATGCCACTCCTCACAGTACTATAAATAACACTGATTTCAATACACAGGTACAGTCTTTTTCAGAGTACTTGACCTGCCACTTTCTCTCTCTAACATCACTTTCTCTCTCTTACATCACTTTTCCGATCAGCCCCTTTGTGGCCGGAAAATTTACTGGAGAGCCAAATCTCTCTCCGGTCTTCCTCTGATCCGACCAAACTAACTTGAGCGTCGGAGGGGCCCCTCTGAGCGTCGGAGGGGCCCCTCCCGGGATCGCCCCCGGGGCAGTGTCTCTTTGTGCAGGGAGAAGAGGCCGACCACTCAACGTCGACCCTCGACCGACCAACTTTTAGGCAAAGTAGCGCGGGCCGGCGGAAGACCAAGATCGTCTGCGTTCTCTCAGGTCTTACGTGGCCACCCCCAAAAAGGACCCGAAACAACTCTCACTCATAGTCATAGGTGAATAGGTCCTTAACGACAGGAGGTTGTATTCTTAGTAAGGTTGGTCGTAGTTTTGTTAAGGAGGCACACAATCTGGCAACTGGTGCTAGTAAAGGGTGTGTTTTCCATTTTTACTTTGTAATCAGTTTGGACTTTGAGAGAGAAAGAGAGAGACTTAATATAAACTATTATGGTACTCATTTCAAATATTTTTACATACTTTGAAATTAGGAAGAAGTCGTAGACGGTCATAGAGGAGGCAAGCAACACAATACAAAAACTCAAGTCATAGTCCATCCTAGAACTAATTTGCAACAGAAAGAGTAGCACATTTAACTCAATCCTTTCGGTGTGTAACTCGAATCTCCGCTTATTTTAACAATTGGCTCGCACAAATACAATCACTTTCATGTTAATAAAGGCATTTTTGTTTATAGAAAAGTTTGCTATACACACATGACTTTTAGTAGCACCAACAATATCAATTTCCACCTCTGACTAATAGTCAAAAGACTAGTAAAATGGTAATGGAACTATACATCACGATTTTTTGAAAAAGCTTTATGAGGATCAAATGTGAGGCATTGGTTCCCTCAATTACAAAGAAATATACTCACAAAAACAATTATGAAACTCACTCCAAACAAGGAAAAGTGATAACTACTCATGTTATAAGAGAACCATCAAATAATTCTCTTTAATTCTTACATAACTACTTTGCTAATTCAAATCTAGGGAGCCTCAATTTTGCTTTCAAAGGGAATAGGGAGTTTATAAAAAATATGAGCCTTTGGACCTCTTAGCCAAGGGTGGGGCCACTTTAACAGTTAAGATGAACTAGTCTACAGAAACTTAAAAGATCGTTTGGCTTATAGGATTTTGAGTTTATCATTGACAATTCTTTTATCCCCTCTCATCTCCTTTTTTTTACTTTCTCATTTTCTTAATTTTCTAAGAAATCAAAATGGAGCTAGTTTTATAAACTAGTTCATACGGCTTTTTAGTTGATCTAGCAAATTAAGCTATTTTTTTTTTTTTTTTTTTTACTTACCAGTCCGTTAGAAATTTACATTTTATACTCTTATCGGTTAGGACAATCTGGGTGGACTCTCAAGATAAGGGTTACCTAATGCTTTTTCTTATACCTAAAAAGACTTACTATCATGTAGTGGAGGATCACTAGCTAGTATAACGTGGTGAGTACATATTTTACTTCAAATTTTAAAGAACCTATACAATACTCATTGTAGGGAAAGTAGAGTCATGAGGATGAATACAAGCAAATCATACATGAGCTTTGGAGCCAAAAAATAAAGGATTAAGTGGGTTGAAGAGGTCAAAAGAGGGAGTGGGAAACCACCATCTAATGATTGAAAAAAAAAAAAAAAAAAACCAAATCAGATCCTCTTTAAATACCAAAATTATAACTAAAAACTAATCACAATCCTTGCTTTAAATTTCCATCTTCAGTGTTGCAGTGTGAAGTTTATTAGTATTAAGCTAAATGCTGATCATGAGTTAGTAATACTATAAACGAGGCGTGCTTCGAAAGATGGTAGGTGTGTATCATCAGTTTTGGTTCTTTCTTCTATTTAATGTTGTGACAACATTAGCTTTGCGGCCAGTGGCTCATAGTGCAGCCGAAGAACTTTCCATTTTCGAGCTTTTGTAGCCATTGACAGACTTTGATTATTAGTATTTGTCACTTACATTAGATTAGATTAGTAAAAGCTGGAAAAGAACACACCCTTTCTTTTCTATAAGTGGGTTAGTACGTGCTAATCGACATAATTCCTATTACAAAAGTGGCAACCATTCCAGGTAGGTCTTATAGCAGTATTTTAGCTCGATTCGATATGAGAAATAAGTCCTCTTACTGTTGTAACTTAGATTATATGGAGCATTATGGTCGCATTAATAATTATGGTCCTGTTTTTCTTTCTGTTGATTTTGTTTTAGTTTATGTTCAACTTGCTGGTTGTTTAATGAGCCGCAAACTAACCAACGGCTAATGAGCTGATTTACCAGATTCCAATATTGTGTAAATTAAGGTAAGGTGAGAAATAAGTCCTATGATTATATGGAACTATGGTCCCCTTAATGGTCCCTAAGTTCTGCTTTCTGCTGATTCTGTTTTTGTTTATGGTCAACTTGTTATAACGAAGGATTAGTGACGGCTAATCAGGTGATTTACCAGATTCCATTTTGTGTGATTTAAGATAATAAGGTGGCGCAGAGGTTATCGAGTTAAAAAGATAAGTAAAGTCCCCATCATACCCATGATTAGAACTTTCAACCTAGGACAATATATCTGAAAGAGACATTTCTCCTCCCAACTTGCACCAGAAAACTTTGCACCTGTTACTGTCATGTATACTCCTATAATGCCACTATTATAAGCTCTTACCTATAAATATTCAAAGATTTCCCTTTTTTTAAGTATTCAATGGTTAAAGAAGGGTAATGGGTAAGCTAAGAATGGCAATCTTAATGGTGATTTTGTCAGCAGTTCTTGTTATTGGGCTTGCACATACTGCAGATGCTCGAGTTTTTCCTGGTATTTCGACTACTAATATTTACGATATTCTGAAGAAGCTTGGGTATGACGAGGCTAAGATTGAGTTGTATCAAAAGAGGAGATCGATGGAGGAGTTTGGCGACATCAATAGAGTTTCCCCTGGAGGACCAGAACCTCAGCATCACTCACTTGCCCCGCCTGCGCTGTCCTGAAGTGCAGCTGCAGTAATCTATGTACATCATTCATCTGATTCAATATTATGTCCCAACATTATTCAGTGTACCTTTTTTGCATAAAATAGCTGCTTTTACAATCTTATTAGTCCATTACAAATGTGAAATTTATTGTCTTTGCAAGTAAACTTTTTCTACAGAAGCTTGAAATTTCTTATTTAGAGTTCTATATTGCAGAATTCTTGGACAATTTATGCCTAAAAGCACTACTGACGTGATGTTCTGTATCAGAAGTTTCCAAACTTGCAGAAGAGAATGAATGGTAGTGAAATTTAATGGCAGCAGGGAATGGATATGATCTTTCCTTTAATTTATTTATAAACTTTTTCCTCTGTCTTTCACACACATGAATAAATAATAAAATGCTAGAAAGAAACTAAGAGAACATACATTTACGTGGAAAACCCTTGAAACATGGGAGAGAGGGAACAATACCCACCCTGAATATTTGTTCTCTCCGTATTTTTAGCATAATAGACCGAATAACCAGACTCCTAACACGAACTAGGAACCCAAAGTAAAAATTAGGAAACTAGTGTAATAAACCGCAAAAATTCTAATTTCACAAAAAAAATCTTTCCAATTACGGTTGGAGGCTCAAATTGTCGGCCCCGGCTTTAGGGGAGGGGGGGAGGGGACGTTGCAATCTACACTTCCCTGACTCGAGATCCAAGGATCAGGTTCGAGTAAGGGCCCGAAGATCAGGTTCATCTATACTTAGGATTTTCTTTTCCCTGTTCTAGTTTGAAGGATTAAGGGTCAGATCATATCCTAATATCCGAGAATCTAACACAAAATATTTGTTGAAATAAAGAGTGCAAATAATATTGGTTACGGCCTTGGTATATAGTCCTTACCACGCTTCATATCCGACAAAGTAGTATTACTTTCGTTCCACCCTCATCCGAGACCTGAGAAGTCATATTTTAAGAATGGCCTTGAGCAAAAAAGGGGGAAAGAAATACGAAAACAGAAAGAAAGAATAATTTTTTTTATGTATGTACAAGGGAGTAGTGCAACTACCAAAAAAGAAGAATTATAAGAGATTTGGAAGTAGGACAGGTGAAGAACGGATAAAAAGTTATAGGGAAATTATATATCACTCAGCACTAGTAGCCCACCAAGTCCCTTTCTTTTTCTTTTTCTTTTTCTTTTTCTTCTTTGTATATCAAATTGAAGAAATGTAGAACGATGGTTGTTTATTGTGGATATGAGAGTTCTCTTATGTATCAATACATGTTAGAGCTCTTAGACTTACAGAGAGATACATTGTCATTTATGGCTATGTGTTCATTCTGTAAAAGAAAACGTAAGTTGCAAAACTCAACTAAACTAACTGAATGAAGATTGGGTAAGTTGAAATAAACACATATAATTACATGTGGAAAAAAAAAAAACACCAAAAAATGATGAGCTAACCAAACAAATAGATGCTATCACCCGGAAGATATGGTTGTTGTGTGACCTGCACAACCATGTTAATTGACATTACCCAGC
Organism: Mesembryanthemum crystallinum; assembly: GCA_030267885.1. Classification (NCBI taxonomy): domain Eukaryota; kingdom Viridiplantae; phylum Streptophyta; class Magnoliopsida; order Caryophyllales; family Aizoaceae; genus Mesembryanthemum; species Mesembryanthemum crystallinum. Next base: position 3,020 of record BSSO01006680.1, on the reverse strand, counting down.
AGTGTTAAGTGCAGCAGGATGTATCTTAGATCTTCTGACTCCAAACACAGTCGAGGACAAAACTATAAACTACTGCAACATAGCTTTTTCGAGGACAAAACTACAAACAAATGTAATAGTATTAACCTTTTCGAGGACAAACTACAAAATGCTCAATTGTAAAATTTTAAAAAGGACATAATTACAAACTGCTTCTACAATTCAAAATGACATCAACTTTAAACTTCTATGAGCTTGAGCATACTTCAATATTGCAAAAAGACTTCAACTTTACTTTTGTATAACTATACCACAACTCCATCTTCGAAGTTCTTCACCATGAGCTCCGGTACCACTTGTTGTGAACATTTCTTTTCTTTGACACCATTTGTTAGGTTACAATCCCCTAGGCCTTCAATATAACAAATATGCTAGCGGAAGCATAACAAAACTATACCCTCAAGAATCAAATGACACTCAATATATAGTAACATGGAAAGCCTCTCATTGAACTTGATAGGAAAAACAACGGTCTTAAACTTCCATCCACTATACCGCATACACATGAGTTACAACTCTCACGCATACATAGCTTCACATACTACTAGGGACTCGGCTCATTTACACCCCAAGATACAGCTATTCATATCAAATTACTATATATCTAGTACAGGAAGGTGGACATAAACAATTGAGGAATCAATTTGCTCATCAATTAAATCACATTACCAAGTGCCCTTACTATTTTTTTATTTTTTTATTTTTAGCTCAGGCACTTCATATCATAAACTTTATGATTATTAGTATTTTAAACCCAAGTTAGAGGACATTAGTTGGTTGTTTATAGCTTCTAATTACTGTTGGTCTTCTGATGCTAATGACTTCTCTGGTGGATTTAGCAGTCATGTACATTCGCAATTGTATATTGCTTTTGTGCCTCCATATATCGCCGTCATGACAACTATGTAATTAACTATTAATCTACAAATTGTAATTAACTAGGGTGGGGAGCAGAGCAAGACACAATCTTGGCCTACTTGCATATTTAATATTTTCCTCCTTATTTTTCCCTTTTTAATTAACAGTGGTGAGATCAGTATCGATCGATATACAGCCATACTAGCTAGGAGGTATAGACAAATAAAAAAGATGATAGGCTTTTTCCCCAACTTAGCTCATTGTTTTACAGGGCAGACAAAGGCTGGTTGTGGTGGATTTGCTGATATAACACATGATCACCAACAAGGACAGTGGTCGAACGAGGAAAAAAAAGAGGGGGAAAAAAATAAAGAACCACTCACTAATTAGTACTACCATTAACCATAAAACTGTTGTTTGTGACGGCGATTCTGACGAATCAGTTAATTAGATCATGGAGTCATGGTCCCCCTCCCACCTTTATATTATCACATACTTTCTTGTGTTTTTGCCTTAGCTCAACTAGGGAAGTAATACTAATAATGATCAAGAAGATCATGGCTAATTCTATTATTAGCTAGCCAGGCCATAACCAACAGTCAAAGCTAGCTGTTATATTCTAATCTATAGTCCTTTCAAACAACTGTACTATCTTACTAATAATGTTTGTATAAAACTTAAGATAAGATTTTATTTTAATTTTAAGGGCACTCTGATTCTTATATGAGATTGTATATATATACAGTCCTTGATTCCCAGGTTCTTGCATCTATCTACTCATTAAGTAACTCAGTTTGGATAAATTGTTATTATCATTATATATTTGCTTTAGGTTATATCATATATCATTGTCATACCACAAATGGCTAGAATAAGAAACAGTTCATGCACATATTTTATGTTGCTCATGTTTGTCCTAGGATTTTTAACGAGTACGAATGCTCGCATTCATAGTAATAGTTTTCCGCTTGTAATAGTGAAGGATGCGGTTGATACCTACCGTGTTTTCAAGGAGCTCGGTTATGATGAATCCAAACTCGAGTACTTTCGAAGACGAAAAATGCTAGATGATGAAAGGGGAACTGACAGATTCTCACCTGGAGGACCCACTGCTCAGCATCACTGATCAGTTTTCATCATTTACAAGTGAGAAGTTCATTCTGGGATAGAAGAAAATACAACTCTTTTTTTGTTACAATCTATTTGATCTTATGGAGACTAAAGGGTTGTTCGTGTTCACTTTGGTGTTCCCCAGCAGTGCTTGGCCTCAGGAGTAAAAGCTGTAATTTGCAAGTTCTGTTTTTATTTTAAGAACTTTGTTGCAGCTCATTAACTGGGGACTTGTAGTGAATGAGTTATGATCATTATAATCCTCATTAAATTTGAAGTTGTTTTGTCTTTTAATTGTAGTAGAAATTTACATTACTCTAAATTTTCCTGTAATCAAGAGTTGCATGGTAATTATAAACAGAGCCTTTTGTGATATTTTCTCTCTTTTCCAAGCTTTATATTATATGCATTATATTTTGTTGTTTTATGGTTTCCATTTGGTTAATTGTTTGTGATAGCTTGAACGTCTGTGTAGATTGGTTCGTTATTGTGCCCTCTTTTGTAGGTTATAATGGAGGCACGCAACTAATAAGAAGCAAGCCTTCAACCTCGATGGTGGGGACGATACTTCTAACCATTGGAACATCTCTTTTTCTTGATTGTGTTCTCCATGCACCCATTTCTACTGAAGCAGCAATGCACACTCAAAAACATTTTTGCATGGATGGTGTATCATGGATTATACTTTCAAATGTATCATAATATATATGGGCCCTATTTAAAGAATTAGGTTCATCCATTATCATGAAGGTTTGACGGAGACCTTAGTTGTCTTCAACTGGTAAGTCAGTAGATATGGTTTCTGTTTAAGGATAACAAGGTTACAATTAGGATCCCAGTAAATACAAAACCTTCCAAGCATAACAGGTTGTGAAAAGAGTCATCATCACCAATTTCTCGTGCTAAGAGGCCGTTTGGCCTAGTTTCTACTAAAAATAGTTTTTTCTTCACAAATCTCTATCCTCCTTCCCCTTCCTTCTTCACTTTTTCCTCCCAAAAGAGTTTCTAGGAAA
>BSSO01006679.1:0-11700 GCA_030267885.1 Mesembryanthemum crystallinum | reverse complement strand
TTGACAAAAAAACCCTTCTTAATGGTGTGCCACATCATCACGTTAACAGAGGCTTTAACGGAGTTGACGGAATGTACCTAAGTAAAACTATTTTGTAATTTACAGGGCACCAAAGTGGAATTAGTAAAAACACAGGCCACTAATTTATGAATATGCCAAACCTCAGGGCACCAAAGTGAAAATTTTCCTTTTAATTTTATACATCAAGATAATTTTTCAATTCATACTTATACTTCCATTTTGATGTAGGTAATAAGCTGGAAAAGTATCATGTATAGGTTTTGGCACTAATTTTAATGTGTTAGTTCAATACTTGTCATTAAAACCGAAGGGAATTAATTTTTGTAGATTTCAAGGGTGTACATAAGGCCCTGCTCGGGGTGGTTGCCAGTTGCCAATTTTTGGTTTTGAAATTTTTTTAGCTCTTTGTAAAAATTTAATTTAAAGCTGAATTTTTGTATGCTTACAGTTCCATGCTTCATTTTTAAAACTGACAACAGAAAACTGAAAACCAAAAAAAGTGGTTTCCAAAAACTGGTTTTGAATTTCCAAATAAACTGAAAACTTGCAACTGGCAACCACCCCGAATAGGGAGGGAATAAACAATTCGAGTCAATTTTCTATTGAGGGGACTCACTTATATTGAGCAATCTTATGGGAAAACTTTTACCATGGCCACCAATTAGTGGTAGGCCGATGGCCATTAAAATTTTTAGTCCACACTGTTAGATTTAGATGGACAAATTATATGCGTTTATTTACTCTTTCATTTATTAGGTTTGGTTGAAATCAACGACACTTTGAATCCAACCAGAGTGATAAATATCATTTTTTTGACTTTGGCTACAGTCAAATACAATTTGGTCTCGACCAAACTTATGGTAACACACCACATTCAAGACTGGTTAATCAACACGATAATAGGGGATTTGCAGTGAATATTCAATCCCAAACTCCGGAATGCTGTCGCCGCAATTATTCAGAGAATAACTGTAAGGCTCAAAAATTAGAAATTAACGACCAAATCAACTAAGGTGATATTATATAGGAAAAAGTGCACTTTGGTGCCCTAACGTTTGGGCAAATCATTATTTATTTATTTATTTTTATTTTTTTTGAAAGAACAGGTCTACTTCTCTTATTCCTCCACTGTGGGTCAAAAGTCAAATGTGCACATGCAGGAGATAGCTTGCACTCGCTCCCCTCACAATAACCTCACATGATCAAACTAAGATACTATTTGCAGAACTGTCTCTATACAATAATTTGGTACTAACAGTATATTTAATTCTAGATACAATAGCTGTATATTCTCTATATTCTCCTTTAAAGATTCTATAATATCTCTCCTGCCACACTTCAGCAATTGTGTCACCAAAAACAGCTCTTTTCCACCTTTTGTGAGTCCCTTTACCTCTATAGTTCTTATGCAGCCACTTCGCTTCTTTCTTAAGGGATCTGCCCGCCCCTTCTGCATTGACCTATCCATCTCAGGATAGCTTTCTGAACCTCTGCAGCCAGATCACATTAGAGAAAGAGATGTGAGTGTGTTTCTTCAGCCTTGCAGCATAGGGCACACCTATTGGGCATAGTAAATCCCTTTCTCTTCATGTTCTCTATAGTGGGGAGTTTCTCATGTAACACCATCCAAGTAGTAATGGCATGTCTAAGGAGAGTTGCAGTATCCCAATCACTTTGTGAAATCTCCAAAGAGGAGCTTTAGTTCTCAGGAAATCATAAACCTCCCCAATTTTAAAATTTCCACTGCTAGCACTTTTCTAGAGGAAGTTCTGAGCAGCTTTAACTCCTACCTTTTGAATGAGCTCATCTCTGCATTTCAAGACATTATTCCAAAACCAAGAGTCTCAAATATTACTTTTACAGTTCCAAATGCTCTGATACCTTATATGGTAAGCTATAGTCCATCTAGTCCACATATCAGTTTTATTTGTATGCAATTTCCACGGCCATTTCATCATGATTGCTTTATTCCAGCTAAGAGCCTCCTTAATGCCAAACCCCCCCTCTCTTTTAGGCCTGCACATTAGATTCCAACTAGCGCAACTTATGTATCTCCCAACCTCATTTACCTCAATACTCTAAACAACCTGCGTAGCTAGGATGAAGATAACACTCCAAAAAGTTTGCATACCAAAAATAACTATTTTAATCATCTGAATTTTGCTTGCATGAGATAGCAGACAATTTGTCCAGTGTTTCACTTTTGCTTGAATTTTCTCAAGGAGAGGTTTGCACAAGCTAGTAGTCAATATTGAGGCATTTAAAGGAACCCCCAAATATCGGAAAGGCATTTTCCCCTCAGTAAACCCAATAGAACATAAGATATCTTTCTTCTCGTCAACAGTAACCCATCCAAAGTAGATCTTCATTTTCTGAGGGTTTGGTTTCAAGCCTAAGTACTCCCCAAACTTCTCAAGGCAATTTGCAGAAGCTAAGATGGAAGATTTGTCTCCATCCTCTGGTGCAGAGCAGAAGGTCATCAGCGAATGATAACTAGCAAAGCTCTATTCTACACCACGTTGGATGGTTGTGGAATCTCTTCTCTATCCTTACCTTCTTGAGCATTCTTGTACAAAATCCCATAGCAAGGACAAAAAGATAGGGGGAGATAGGGTCACCTTGTCTTAATCCTCTAGCACTCTTGAAGAAACCATGTGGGGAGCCATGAATGCAGATAGAGAAGTACACACTGCTAATGCAAGCCACAATCCACTTAATAAATTGAGCAGGAGAATCATAACCAATCATAACCTTCTTAAAGAAATCCCAATCAAGTGTGTCATAGGCCTTTTGAATGTCAACTTGAGCCACAGCTCTAGGAGATATATTCTTTCTCCCATAGTGTTTAGGCAAATTCTTGTTTGAGACGTGTCTCATCGAATTATTAGATGATAAGAATGAATAATTAAAGTTTGTGGGTTGGGTCTAGATCCATTTATTGAAGTTGGGTTAAGTAGTGGCCTCATTGAGACTAGTCTCATTAGAGACAAGCTGTAGTGTTTAAGTAGCTCATGAGCTAAGGCTATATCATCAAAAATACTCCTCTACTAAACAAAGGCAGCCTGTTCTCCCCAATAATATCCCCTAACACACTCTGTAGTCTGCAGGCAAGTATCTTTGTAACAGTATTATACACCACGCTACAACAAGAGATAGGTCGAAATTGAGTAGCATTTTGAGGATTGGTTACCTTTGGAATGATTGTGATGAAAGTAGAATTAACCCTTCTTTGCCTATCTCCAGTCTCCAAAACATCAGTATGAGCATTACAAAAGTCAGCACCCACCACTCTCCAGGCTTTCTTGAAAAATGCAACAGTGTAGCCATCAGGGCCCGGACTCTTATTATCTGCAATTGAGAACACAACCTGCTTGATTTCTTTAGTAGTATCTAGGGCAAAAAGATGTTCAGTATGCTCAGCCTTGAGGCAAGTACCCTCATCAAAACACTTTGATCAACTTCAATAACAACTCGTTTTTTACTAAGTCAGTCTATATAATACTCTATAAAGGCATTAGGGACCTCCATACCTTCTCTAATAATTCCATTCACATCTTCAATATTCACAATTCTATTTCTAACTTGTGTCTCCTTGACCCTTGCATGGAAAAAAAGCAGTGTTCTCATCTTTCAAATTTACATCATGAAAATTAACTCTTTGTTAAAAGGCTTTCATCTCAGCTTGTTTAAGATTGCTATAGCTCATCCTCTGCATCTTTTCATCATTAAATAGAGTACATCGGTAGGGTGGAGGTGCAGGGCAGTTTCAGTAGCCAGAAATTCCTCCTTAGCAGTTTGAACTTTCTTAGAAATATGCATGTATTTGTATTTATGAAGTTTCCTCAGTTAAGGTTTGAGATTTTTTAGTTTTTGCATGAGAATGGACATACGGTTCCCTTGACAAGTGGTATTATTCCACGACTCCTTAACCACCTATTTGAAATCATCATCATCACACCAAGCATTGAGGAATCGAAATGATTTAGGCTCAGAATGACACTCCTTTTGGATGTAAGTGATTGCAAAAGAATGATCAAAGACCCCTTGGGGAGGAAAAGGAGCAGAAGCAAGAATATTTTGCACGACCCATAGATCATTGCAAAGAACTCTATCCAATTTGCACCTGACCCTATATTCACCCTGTTGATTATTCCACCAAGTAAAAAAACACCCTGTAGAGGCAATATCATTGAGGCCACTCCTTTGAGCATAGTTTGAGAAGTCTTCAATAGCAGAAAAATCTGGAAGATCCCTACTATCCCTTTCCTCATAGCTTAAGACCACATTAAAATCACCTGAGAGCAACCAAGGTTCCCCCATGCCCCTCTTGAGGGCATCAATATGCTGCCACATAAACTTTCTTTATTGAGCATCATTATCTGCATAAATGCATGTCAGCTGGAAACACGTATTACTTCTCCTTGTGTCCACCCTACAATGGACAAGCTGACTTGTGACGTGAAGAATAGTCACCTCTACATTAAAGTTATTCCATAACAGCCAAATCCTGCCATTTCTGTGATAATTGTAATTCTTACTCCACTGAAAGGAGGAAAGCCATGTTGCTTTATTCTATCAGCCTTTTGTTCCATTATTCTAGTTTCCAAAATGCCAGCCACATCAATTTTCTCCTTCCACAAGAATCTGCACTTCTTGTAGCTTTAGAGGCTCATTGCAGCCTCTAATATTCCATGTTGACACTATCATTAAGAAAGAGGTAAGGAGTCTCCCATCCAATGTCATTCCTCTCATGCTGTTCTTCTTCCCCATATCTCCCTTGACCAAAAAGAAGAAATCTATTAGCACTGTGCATAATAGCTTGTATGAGTGTCACGCTTTTGCTTGAGGAATTCTACATTATTTCCTGCTGCTTTTTCTTTCCTTTCTCTTCAATAGGGTGTTGTAATTCCACATTACCATCATGACTCATCACCTTATAAGAGGTTTCACCATTCCTGTGAGAACCCAACTTACCTTGTACCACCACAAAGCCATCACTCTGAGCTGGATCAGGGGGAGTATTATCTTGCTTGCTTATATTGCTTTCATGGGTTTTTTTGTTGTATATCTAGTGTTTCAATAGTTCCCTACTTCTTATTCCTCTTGCAAGCACCTTTTGTATGCCTAAGAATTTGGCATCTATAGCAGAAATGAGGCACCCATTCATAGCGACCTTCTTGCATAAGTGTTCCCCAAAAGGAGTCACAATTGGCACTGCCACTTTCAACTCCTTTGCAACATCCACCTCTATCAATACTCGAGCATAAGACACTCTGTCTTTCTGAGTAGTACACTGATCAGCAAATAGGGGGTAGCCTATTTTACTTGACAATTTACCAAGGCCACTTACAGACCATAGCTGAACATCTAGGTTTGGGAAATTTACCCAAACCATAACACTGGTGATTCTAGCCCTTTCAATGAAGAAGTCTGGAGTCCAAGGCTTGAGAAGAAATGCTCTATTTCCAATCATCCATGGCCCTGCCCTTAGCACTTCATCCCTTTCTTCCATCGTCCCAAATCTGATGTAGAACCAGCCCTTCCTATGATACAAAAGTTGAGGTGTTTTAACATGGTTCCACTTTTTGGCCATAAACTCATGAATCATAGCCATCTCAGGGGTTCCTCCAACTACAAATCCTACCAAAGAAGTTTTCCAATGATCCATTTCAATATCCTCAATCTGAAAATACACAGCATCATCTTTTCCATTATCAGGCACAAAATGTAAGTAAACTCTTATTAAGGTCGCGATTACCATTAAACACCTTCTTCCAATTTACCTACAACTGGATTTGCAACTACACCAATACCAGGGTTATCAACTTCAGTCTCCTTATTCTCCTTCCCCTCACTATTTTTACTAGCCTCATCATCCTAAGAAATTGGACTAATTATGCGAGAATTATGACTGTGTGCAAGACTTTGATGAATCAAATTCAACGAAGCAGTGCGATTAAGAGAAGAAGAATTCCCTCCGTTTTCAGCACCAGAAGCTCCTTTAATTGCTGCTAGAATCTCAGCACCAAGGAAATCCTCAATTGCATCATCGGTTCCAGCGGAGAGTTGAGATTACTCGATTCACCATTTTCTTCATTCGCAATTATCTCCTTCATTTTTTTGGGGTCAGAAGATTTCGTGGAACTCATAAGTTTCGAATTCTTTGGTGGCTCTTTTGGGGGCCGCCCTCTAATGCAGGAGTAGGAAATCCATCAGTTGATCCTAGTGATGATTAGGTTATTCACAACCTGTCTTTAGCGAATGTGAGTGAATTGTTGCTTAATTATATTGAAGGGAAGTTCCTTCATTCCCTATAGATCAAATGTATTTTGTCAGCATGGTAACAGAATACTAGGAAGGGGAGGAGACTTATTGGAGCCTAATCCTTTGTGCTACAGCCAGGGTGTAACAACAATGAAGTGAAAGAGGATAAGGCATCCAAGAAACAGCTGCTATGGCTGGGCCACTTTGTCAACTCTAAGCAGCCTTTTGATTGGCTATGAGAGGTTTCTAAGAGGATAAGCATTGGATTATCAATGGAGAAACATTAGAGGTGGGAATGACTACCTACCACTATCTTCATCAATCAGAAATAGTCTCCTCCTTTTGTGTGGGAATGAGTAATAGTCTTTTATACTTTTTATGTGTTTTTCTGTTCGCATTTCCATTTCTTAGCTTAATATGTAAGGGATGTAATATATTTAATTACTATTTTTTAGTTAAATAATGTATTATTTTCCTTAACCTTTAGTTAAGCTCTAGCACAATAAGTATTTGGGTATCTCCCATTAGGATACTCACTTGATGAATGAACAATTGCTGAGTTTAACTCAAAACTAGTATCTATATCAGTAGTGTCGGTTACTACTGTGGTGGCCATTGAGCTAGAGAAACTGGTGGTGTTTCGGTATCCTTTTCTTTATATCTCAAACCTATAATGTTTGGCTAGTCAGCTGATGGTCTATCTGTATTCAGTGAACTAATCAAACCAATTTCAAGATCCTGGTGCTTCTGTATCAGTTAGCCTTGGTCCCCCATTGTTGTTGTTGTTGAGGTCTCATTTTATAGGTTAAGTATATAGGGAAAACCCTGTACTCTAGCCACTAGCATTATAAAGCCAAGAAATCTTAAGGGGTTCTTGTTTGTTTATTGAGCTCCATATTCATAGATTCAATTCAGGGATAACCCTGAATTCTGGCCACCATCATTATAAGGCCAAGGAACCTCTAAGAGAAGGGGAAGCTTGGGAAACATTTGAATGAGTGAGAGCCACAAAGGGGTGTCAGGGAGGAGGGAGCTGTTGGTCATCAGGGGTGCATCACTCAGGAGATAAACAATTTAGTAATAATGTAATCAACTATACAGATTTGATTCAAAACAACACATCCATATCCATATATTTACTAAAACAAAGTTGATGTATCCAAAACTTACACAAACCCATGAGCTTATTTATATATTAATGTTAGTACTTGGTACTCTTGTAAGAACAAATTTATGAGCCTGCCAACCGAAAGTATCAAAACAAATTCAAAACATATTCCTTAAAAAAAAAAAAAAAAAAAAAAAGAAAAAAAAAAAAGGAGAAGTAACCTCCGCAACCAAAATATTATGGTGACATATACCCTCTTATTCTGCTTTTATCATTTGATGTGCATATGTAACCCTTGAACCGGCCATCGGACTGACAGGACTGGATAGTTTTTTGGGAGATGCAGACTCCAATAGAGGCCTACTCGTCCCGACATAAGAAGTCTTTCTCCCATCATCACTTCCTAATAACAAACGAAATGTCCATCCTAACACCTTGGGCGCGAAAGCCCTGTAAAGTAGGAATGCATCGTACCAACTTGGATACTTAACATAGGGATCACCCCGACATGCACCTGCCACTATAAGCTTCGCAAATTCTTCAATCGGCCCACTTGTTACATTTACCTGTGCTCGAGTGAAATCAAGCAGCACAACAAAATTAGAAACTTATGATGACAATTTGCAGAAAATTTAAAAAGCAACTCACCAAACCTCAAGTCTACAAGCATGATCAAAAAGCCAACATATTTATGAATTGGTTATTGACTTGACAGGAAAAAATGTCCTTTTTATTTCATTCAATAGAAGATGATACAGTGGTTTACATGTAGCTTGCTAATATGGACATCTCTATGTTCCAATAGTATATGTTACTTTTATATGTTATGCTTATGTAAAGTATTATAAGAGTTACCTTTTTGTTGATTCTATTTGCTCTCATTTTTGTTTTGTGAATGATGGGGATTATTTTATTTTATTCTTTTGACAGCGATAGGGATTATTTGTGCTCATTAAACTATTTTTTAAATTTGGTTGTCCCCACAACCTCCAAATATGTTAAAAATACTCCAAGTAGCACTATTTTAATGGTTTAAATTTTAGGCATTTTGCAAGGTTTCTTAGAGGAGCTATCCATAAGTTTTAATGTGGATTGCATTCAATAATTTAATTTAAAATAATGTGTTAAATCTGTTGACAGGTACATAATCCACCTTAGCATGGGAATTGACTAGAAACCCTAAGAGAAATCACTAATCACACACATTATAGGGTGGACTAGGTATTGGGGACTGGCTAACTAGTTTCGAGTTTAGCTAAAACATATACGGTTTTTCCAAAACCGATAATCTAGCCAATAGAGAGAAAGGCTTAGGAGTCTTCATTACCCTCCTAACAAAGAAAAAAGGAACATATAAGTATGCAAGTACATAAAATGACTAATTATGACACAATATGCCATACAATGAATGTACGCATTCATCTCTTGGTGTACACTCATGGTTAACAAAACATACATTTTGAAGAGTTTTCAATAGTTTAAGTAAGTTTTAGTTGTTGAGGAACTATCTCACCCAAAGATTTAACAACTTATAGTTCATTCCATTTAGAAAACCTTTTGTATGAATTCTTTTTAGATTCGAAAGATCCTTCCATACCTTACCTTGTACTGAGATATGCCATTGGACATACTAGATTCACATAATAAATACACTATCAAGCTTACAAGATTCAAAGAAAATAATTAATGTTCAATAATATTGGCTCCAATAGCACATCTAACTTACCTAAGAGCCAAAGCTCAACAATACATTGGTGACAACTCAACTTATAGATTTGTTCTTTATATTGTTAAGGAACTCACCCAAGTACTAAGCCAATACATGAATGTCTAACTCGCAGAATTACTTGATCTATAGTTATACCTTACAAGACTATGAAACATCACCAACATACATGTCATGTTGCTGGTGAGGAAAAATGTTCCTCATTGCCAACACCAAAAAAATAAAAAAAAATAAAATAAATAAAATAAAATAAAATCAAGAGCTATTAACTATTGAAATTATGAAAACAATAATAATTTTGGTTACTTACTTCTCTCTCTTCTCTCCATTGCATCTCTGTGCCGTTTTCTATCGCTAATTTTCCCCTCGTAATTTCAGCCCCAATCCAACCATGAGTTGCGATTGTTATTCCCACATCATCTTTCACTTCTAGCCTCAAAGTTTCATAGAAGTTTATCAACGCAGACTTTGCTGCCTATCACAAAGATCATAAAGAAGTTATATAACAAAAACAAGAAATTGAAATTAACTCTTTTAATACAAATAATTAAATACTTGATATAACTGCATCAAACTAATATACATTGGCTACCGGAGACTAACAAGTACTAAAAATTGTTCTATTAATTAACTTTAACGAGCTTACCGAATACAAGCTCATTCTCGGTAAAGGGAACCAATTCTCTACTGAAGCATTGACAATAACACGACCTCTACTCCGACGTAGGTGAGGAAGGGCTACATAGGTTGGGTAGACATTTCCCCAAAAATTTATGTCCTGGAAATAAAAATCATTTATAAGATGATCAATTATATAATACAAGTGGAAATTCCGATTCTTCCTCTATATGTAATTGAATGTCACACAAAGTAACTTGTATATATCAGTCAAAATCCAAGTAACTATGCAAATTTCCAGTACTCAATTCTCACCAACAAATGAGGAAATACAGATGTGTCAGTTGCTTCCTCGAAATAGAATGTATGCCCCAGACTAGTAGCATTGACTAAATGATCCACTGCAAGAGAATGATCCCATTTTAATATTTAAATAGTGGAATTAAGATATGTACCACATTATTAACAAATCATGACAAGAAATATTGACAACCCAAAAGAAAATAGAAAAAGAAAAGAGAAATCAAACAAGAAGAAAATTTTTCTTCCAAAATATAACTGCAATATATTGTTACCCCTTTCCCCGTCCCTAACCAAAAGGGAATAACATAAATATTAATAGTATGCTTCAATACAAAATGTATTTAATCCCCTTTAAAATAAAGGACATCCACATATCAAGATTATGTTCGATATATGGATTTTATTACAACCTACATATAAATATAAAAAAGAACTTTTTGGAAAAAGAAAAAAACCCTTATAAAAAAAAAATTGTGGAGAACCACCTTATAAAAACAAAATGCCATGACGGACACACCTTAAGTCGTTTTTTGGCCAACTTAAATGAAGTTTTGACCGATCTGCCTCCATCCTTTAAGTACATATTTTATATTTTAAGCAAATATATGCTTAAAGGCTAAGGATAAATCAATCAAAATCACATTTAAATTGGTCGAAAATTGACTTAAGGGGTGTTCGTCGTGGCCTTTTTGTTTTTATAAGGGGGTTTCCCACAATAAAACTTTTATAAGGGGTTTTTTTTTCCAAAAAGTCCATTTTATAAGGGGGTTCCCCACAAAAAAATCCTATTAAAAGTAGTAACATCTCAAAAAATCGAAAATAGTCTCGAATAATTTAGCAAGTAAATTTAATGTAAGTTGTCATGATCATAATGACATCTCTGTAATGGACAAAGTGAACTAAAAATACTTCGTAAAATTTTTCCTAGCCATCTTGGTGCATAGATTTATGTAGATGACTCACCTCGCCCATAGAAACTCACTACCTCATTGATGAACCTTCGACAATCCTCCTCTTTAACAACGTCAGCAGACACGATCATGACATGCTTTGCACCAAGTCGCCTTGCATTCTCACTAATCCCATGAAGCCTAGTGTCCCTTCGTGCAACCAACACAAGGACCACTCCTCGTTTCGCATATTCATAGGCAATTTGCTGCATAAGAAACATAGCAAAATATTGACATTCATTTCAGCATTCGCTATTTTTGTGCACAAAAACTTATTATCATTATGCTTTATATATTCATAGCCAAGCATAAGAAAATAGCCAAATATTGACATTTATTTCATGTAACAATATGCCTTTAGTGTCCAGTAGAGAAACCGCCTCATCTAGAATGATCAGCAAAACTGACATACCACATATGTGCTAATCAGGTGGATGATGAATGTTGAATGTTGAACGCAAATCAAAACAATTTCCTACATTCGTCATTCATTAGTACTCTGTTTTCTCTAGTTTCTAATGGAGAAGACAACTATGAAGAAACAATATTAGATGTATTATACTCTGTATAAGTTTATTTGCACAACCATATATATATAGTCAGCCACCTTCAACCCTTTCCCCACGCCCTGTCACCCTATATTGCCTACTTTATAAATATTCATGGTTTCCCAAATAATAAGTATGAAGATATGAGAATTTTAACGAAGT
>BSSO01006678.1:0-11701 GCA_030267885.1 Mesembryanthemum crystallinum | reverse complement strand
TTATCATTTTATTTCTATTTTGGTTATGTTGTAATAAATAGACCATTATAGAACTGGGTTGTATTGTTGGTTTTTATTAGCCTCGCACTCTTCTGTTGAGTGGAGTGCGGCGGCAACGCCTTGGGTTTTATTGGATTTGTTTTGAGTTTTGTTTTGAACAGGTTTTGTACATTAAGCCTTATTGGCTGGTTTATTGAATTTACAAACGAAACTCTGCCGGATTTTCGGCTCGATTTTAATCTGTTTTATTTCCTTGAAAACCGGGGTGTCACATTCCCCTATCCATACCCTTACCCTAACCCACTTGCAGATCCTCCTTCCCTGCCCTCCCCCCTTGCTGATCCACCACCACCTCCTCCCTCTGGCTCGATTTTCCTTCCACACCCTTGCAAACCCCCCTCTCCTCTACAGTTGTCGTAATCAATATGAACGCTACTTGCCACTTGTATTCTATATTCCGTTCAAGATTGGCCATATTTTCACCTAATTCTTCCCGTTGCTCAAGGTGACCTGGTGGTTCTTCGACTCTGTTGACTTAGATTTGACCGTGTTCAAGCGAAGTCTGAGCAATATACCATGAGTGGGTGTCTTGGGCATGGGTTTAAGATTACGACCGGTGCATTAGTGAAACAACACTATCGTCAGCGGTTCACAACGAGTGGTAATGAGTGGTAACGGTGGATCTGCGAAAAGGGCGGTGGGAGGGGAAGGGAGAGGGATATGCAAGTGGGGTTAAGGAAGGAGAGGAGAATGAATGGGGGGCGAGGAGGGGAGGAGAGAGAGTGGGGTGGAGGTATTAAAGTATTTTTGGTCTTCAAGTTCTTTGAGTAGTTATCATATCGGAAAGTCAATGCCATGTTAGCTTCCATACTATATTAAAGTCACCTAAGTGATAATAGTTTAAAAATTAAGTCACTTGTCAATAGCCCTGTAAGTGTATGGGAATATCGAAGTAATATAAAGATTATCGAATCCACAGGAAGTGGCGATTACAAGTACCAAATACCACATATTCAATTATGTAAGCTAATTAGTCGCTGCTTGAATAAATTATCTAACTAACAAAATTAATTACTAACAGAGAACTATCAAGAATAAAAAGGCCTATGATTGATTTCACTTAGTTAAAAAGATTAAATGAAGGGATAAAACTAACTAGCATCCCAAATCGATTATTGTAAGGATGGATAAAAACACCTAAAACTCTCTTTCGAACGGTTGTATGCCAAATTCAATTATGTAAAACCACCTATTTTCGTGAAATTAAACAAGTCAAAAGCATTAAAAATATAACCAATCGTATTGTACACGAGCAATTCTAATATACTTTCGTGATTAGGAAATCAAGGCAATTGATAGAAATCTAACAACTAATATTCCCTTTCGATTTTATATTAGTCGTCTTTAGTTAAAACACAATTCTTTTTCAATAGAGATGATTAACATGAATATCTAGCGATTACATACAATAAAATCTCAAGGCATGCCAACAACAATTTATCCCAACATTAAATCAATTTATAGACTAAGCTATATCAATCCTAAAACTAGAGAATTAGCTACTCATGTTGGGAAAAATAGACGAATAATTTAAACTAGCCCTAACAAACATGAATATTCAACTATGAACTAATAAATCAAAAACTATGAAATTGGAGAATTATTAAGTACCGAAATTAATAAAGATCAAACCTTGACTCAAAATTGCTCGAACAAACAATTGTAGGCTAACTAGAGTTGAGAGAGAATTCGAGGGCGAAATTTATCTAGAGAGCAATTAAAGTAGCTAATATAAATCCTAAAACTAGATAAAGAGCCCTTATATAGGGTCTAAAAATGGGCCCACAAGGCTTACAAAACTTTCTTAAAACAACAACTTCCAAATCATGCAAAAATCTTTTGCGAAACAAGATATGTGTTCGAAACAGGTTCCGCCCCGGCGGGCGGAAAATGAACTGGATTCCGTCGGGGCGGGCAGGTTTGCAGTTCTCAATTCTCATGTTCACTGTCTTTCCGCCTCGGCGGGCGGTGATTTGTGCTTGGTTTTGCCCCGGCGGGCAGCTGCTGGGGCATAAAATGCTCCGTTTCCTTGCACTTTTGACTTCTAGTGATCGCTTGGGCTTCCTCGGCTTCTAGATTCTACTCTTTATCATCTTGTCAAGGTCTCAACTTGGTCTCGGGGTAGTAAATGACCTGAAACACATGAAACACAAAAACATACCTTGAATAGTCATCCATTTCAAAAAATTCATAAAATTCTGAAATTAAACGAAACAATGGTTCCAAATTCAAGTCAAATGAGTGCGTATAACCATGAAAAACAACTCAAATAACGCACTCATCACCTCTTAGATATTAAGTAAATATGAGACCACCTTGTTATAAGTCAAAACCTCAAGTCAACGGACAAAATTTTTTTCTCTCTATGTTTTTTTTCCCTCTCTTCTTCTTCTAATACCAAGTATGTACCTAGTTACAAAGTACGAGTCTTATACATATACATAAAATAAATCAGAGTCACCTCACTTTTCACAAAAAGTGACAAGTTACCTATCTAAGAAAAACAGTAAAGCGTAAAGTTCACCCCTAAAATGACATAAATTACATTTTTAAAGCATTAAAATCACCCCTTTAAACTACGAGTCACCCTATAAACCAATTTTGTGCAAGAGTATTTTCTTTGTATCTAATCTTTTTACCCATCTTGGGTGTTTCGAAGCGAAGGGTTTTAGAGAAGAGCCGATGGTGGCGACGGAGTAATAAGGTTGAAAAATAGAAGCCGCTCTCTACCTCTTTTACCTCATTTGCTTGCAATCATACCATCAATGGCGACTGCCACCACTGTAGAGAAGACCGAAGAAGAACTCCGCAAAGAACTCGAAGCTCTCCATCGTCAACAACGCGNCCCTTTCTCTCTCTCTCTCCCCTCATCTCTGACAGCCATTTCTTCGGTTTGTCTCTTACTTTCAGTTAACAGAGCGTATTAGGGATCCAAGAGGGCTTCGTCGATTGGGCAGTAATGGCCCTCGCAATTTCAACCAAAGTGTTCCTCTTCAGCGTGGTTTCGTCAGACCTGTAAATTTCTCTCTCTATATATGTATCTTTGTATATGTAGGATTTCAGGAAATTTGGGTATTTACTTATTATCGGATTGATTTTTAGGCTGATAGGACGAATTCGAAGGATGAGCCGCTTCCGAAGCGTCGACTATCTTCTGCTGTTGTCAAGGTTTTATTTCTATGAATTCTCAATTTGAACTGTTTATCTGTGCCCTAACTTTGGTTAGTTAAATTTTATTAGCTTAACTGTTTTGCAACATCGCATTTAAGCTGTCATCATCTTTGTAGATGACTACCCTTTTCATTTATACAATTGAGACTGCACTCAAATTGGGTGGTCTTTTTTTTGGAGGCAAAGCCCTAAAGTTTTATTCATTCTTGATAATTGATGAGGTCTAGCCACGCCTACAAGCTATGTTACCTGTGTCCAAGCGTCGGACTCGGCAATATTTTGTAAATTTTGCATGCTTTTAGCCTAAAATGAAGTGTCGAGTGTCCGTACCCATGTCCGAGTGTCGAGTGTCTGACACGGTTACTTGCTGTGAAATGAAGAGTCTGGGTAACTTAGCCTACAAGGTCCTTGAAAAGATACTAAAGAGACCGGGGACATAGAAAATAGTACTATTCTCACTATTATCAGAACTAAAGTTGGCAAGTTAATCAACGGCATTATTGGCTTCACAGTAGACAAGGTTGATGCGGACCTCCCAATTAGAGTCACCAAGAAGAGCTTGGCATTGGAGGGTGAAAAATAGTTGGGATTCCAAGGCTTCCGATCCTCCTTGAGACCTTGCAAGGTCACCACAGCATCAGCCCCCAGTATTAGAATTGGGTGATCTTAACTCTTACCGATGTAACCATGTCAATATAGAAAGCATGTGTTGATTAGAGGTTCTATTTTCATGTCTTTATTATAGTAGGGCGAGGTGGGTTAGTTAGTAGTTAAGAAGGATGAAGATTGAATCGAGAGTTATATATGAGGATGAATACATTCAAATCTCAGGATTACATTTTTGTGCTTTAATTGAGACATGACATTACGAATATTGCATGTACTTTATTACTATCATTAGCTGTTTATTAGCTCAAATGATTGAGGTAGGAGCATTGAGGGTTTGAAACATGTAGAAGTGGGATTTCATGGGTTCTTCACATCTGATAATTGCTGATGGAGGACAGGAAAAGAGAGAACTTTATTCGTAATTTTGAGATATGGTTTTGATTTGTATTGTCGTGATCTCTTTATGTGGAGGTGTTTGACTCGTGAAATTGATGAAATGAAGGTAGATGATGGGGAGGTGATTGAAGGAGCAAACCCAGTTGATGATATACAGAAGGAAGCACCAGCCGGTGGGGTTTTGGCTCCCATGAGCAGGAATGATGGAAGATCTTCTGTTTTGCAGCAAAACCGGTTATCTTCTTCTGGGAGAAGTGGTTTCCAATCGCAACAATCAGATAATGTAATCAAAACAGGACTTATTTCATTTTTTTTTCTCTGTTCTCCTTTAATTTTTTCAACTTGTAAGTCTCTGATATGTCTGTTGTATTGGTATCAGGGACCTGATTATCAAGTGAGGGAAGTTCCTAGAGTTTTGCCCAAAGATGAAGATCCTAGATTGGTTAATAGAAACAGGAGAATGCTGGGTCAGCTTCTGGGAACGCTGGAGGTAAAAATTACCTATTTACCCCCCTGCCCTCTCGAAAAGAATTCCCAAATATTAGGTACAAATAATAGTTGCATGCAGTTGAATTGGATTTTGCAGTTCAAGCTGCAATTGTCTTCTGTTCTGTTTCTTATGAGTTTTGTGGCTCTGTACTTGTAAGTTCTGTTCTGTACTTGCATGTACCTTTGGTCTGAATCCCTTTCCTTCAACGAATATGATTAGTTGCCAATGGTTACTCGTGGGTTCTGGAACATATAGGGGTGTAGAATTGTCTTCAAGCAAGGTTTACAATGTTCATGTTTGCTCATTAATGTTACAATCGGAGCATGGAATTTCCAAAGTCAACTATTCTTTTGAAGATCATTTATTAAGAAAACGAGCTCGACATAGCTTGGTGAAATGGTATTTTAAATTGTATATATTTAAGGGGAAAATGTGGTTAAGTAACATAAATTACGGTGTAACCTATCACTTATATAACATGTTACCAATTGATATAAGCGTGCTAAACTTCAAGGAAATCACATTGTTATGTGTAAATTACATGCAAATTACATGCATTACATAATTGAGTTGCTCATGAACGTAGATGAGCTGCACATGGTGTTCA
Source organism: Mesembryanthemum crystallinum (assembly GCA_030267885.1). Taxonomy (NCBI): domain Eukaryota; kingdom Viridiplantae; phylum Streptophyta; class Magnoliopsida; order Caryophyllales; family Aizoaceae; genus Mesembryanthemum; species Mesembryanthemum crystallinum. The sequence continues at coordinate 6,368 of BSSO01006678.1, read as the reverse complement.
AACGTTTACTGCTCTTTAAACAAGTATGGAACTTGTGGGTGGTTCATGAAACATGGAACCTTGGTAGTGCAGTCAGGCTTGTTCTTGAGTTCTTCGTAAGTGTTTTGGTTCATTTATAACGCTACCAATACAATCAGTATTTTTGTTAAATCCCTCCCCTCAATTATGTGCGAAAACCTAGGGAAACAGTGAAGCCTCCACTACCACCTGTTGTGTTTTGAAATCCCTCACCCATACAACCACTAGGACTTCCTTTCCTGTTTTCTTGTGTAATATACTCATCTTTGCAAGTGTTTACTAAAAGTGCCACTTCTCATACTTTTCATTGTTTCATATAGAAAGTGTTGTGGCGGTAATCATTTCACGTCTTCTTGGCTTGTCTAAGCATTACTCCCTCCGTTCACTAATGAAGGTTACGCTTGACTTTTTGAGCCGTTTTTGACTCAATGCTACCGTTCATATTTTTGGACTATAAAATCCCCAAATTTGACAAAAATTTCCACTTGCACACCTTTCATGTATAAAGTGTCACAATTATCTTTTTTAAGGGTATTTGGGTAACTTTATCTCCCTCCAAAGTGGGGAGATGAATAGTGTCGCGTAACCTTCATTAGTGAACGGAGGTAGTACTAAGAAAGGAGCAGGGTAAACAAATATTGGAGCCATCCATAAGCATTTTAGCTATATGTCTATGTTTGAACGTAAAATGACATGAATGAATTAAGATTAGAAAATGGCAATTCTGATCTCGAGTATAGGTTGAGTTGCAATTTGCTATCAAATCAATTAGGTAATGTTTGGATACATGTTTGATCTAAATATCTTGAATTCAATCATTCAATCCTCGAATTTGAAATCTTGTAATTCAATTCCAGTTATGCTGTTTGGTAAACATAAAAATATCAATTTTAGGATTACAACTCCAACTTCACTGTTTGGGGCCATATTGTATATATAGCCTCTCTTCACTACAAAGTGTTTGGGGCTTTTAAGGGGGTCACTCTTACTGATATCCAACGGCATTGGGGTGATTTGTAATTTCTTTTCTTTTAGGGACTCCATGTCCTCTTATATTGTCATTAATATGATTTTTTTTTATTAAAAAAAGAAGTTGTTGGAGGACTTTATGATGTACCTTGAAGTTTTAAACTTCTTCATAGCACATACAAAACATGAACGGAGGTTAAGTTTTCCGTCAAATGAGGCACGGAAATACTAAACTATCCCTCTCCTACCTTTCTCTCAATCTCTCTGACCTCTCCACTTCCTCTCATATGTCAGTAGCAAACAACCACCCCCTCCCCCCTCTCTTCTTCGACAACCTTCCTTTACTCTTTGCTTTTACCCCCTGCACTGCTTTTTCCTGCACTCCCACCCTTCCCCTTGCTCCTTACGTCCCCTCTCCCCTGCTTTTCCCAGCACCCCCTCAACTCACAACCCACGCAACACATAACTTGGACCATCCCCATGCAAGCCACTCACCCCACCACGGCTTGCAGTTCTAGTTTGTGCGTCTGTGTGTGTTTTTTTTTTCATCAACCTCAACCTAGAGTAGGGGAGGGGGAGAGGGAGGGGAGGGGAGGGGAGGGGAAATAATAGGAGGCGTTGTGAGGTAGGGGAAGGGAAGGGGGCTGCTTGTGCAGAAAAGGGGATAGGAGGAGGTGGCATGAGGCATTGGAGGGGGCTGAGTGAGTCAGAGTAGGGGGAAAACTGTGGGGTTAATTTGGTCCTCACAACCCCAACTTTACGAAAACTAACCCCCATTAGCCCTCCGTCACATAATATGCATTAATGCATGCGATGTAGTGGTGTTGAGGTGATAAATTCATATAATAAAACACATCTTCAAGCAAGAGTATTTAATATTGTCATTTATTTTTATAATCTCAATTAAACTCCTTGCATCAATTTTTTTGTTAAAACTCTTTTAAACACAGCCTAAGCTAAGGTATCTCTCTTGTCAAATTTCGTGACAAAAATCAAACTAAATTTAGAGAAAGATGTCGTTCCTCATTTCAAACTACCATTTGGAAAAGAATACATGACCATCCACATACAGAGACAGCTAGCCCCTCTTTTTACCCAAATGGCCAAACCTATGTACACAGCTAAGACGAATTTAAAATTTTATTTATCACCATTATTAGTATTATTATAATTATTATTTAATACTAGTAACTAGTAGAGTAATATTTTATTATAATTAATTAACATTAATATTGTAATATTTAGCAGCCTGCCCCTACCTTGTTTCTTACTGGACCAATGAAGGGACAGGTGCCAACACCACTACCAAAGCGAAAAAGCCATACATACATAAAATTTAGGAGAACTTTCACTTTGGTGCCATGTGGTATGCCGGTATGGGGTAATCATAATTCAGTGCCCTGTATTATTAATATTCCCACTTTGGAGACTAGTAATTTATATATTGTTGTCACTTAACTATTTTCGATCAGGTTCGTTAGAAATTCTGTTAGTATGATGTTGTGGCACCTGTTATTTTAAAATGTGAAATAGGAAATATATTAAATGACGAAAGTGATCCCACTTAAACTCTCTCTCCTCCTTACCTTTTTTTTTTGTCCCTTTGTTTCCTTCGTTTCTAAGATCTGGATTTTAAAATTTCAAGTTCTATAACCTCACAATTTTTGTACTATGATCTACCTTTCTACACCAGTTTTCAACCCATGAATCAAACTAATAGCTAGCCGTCAAAAAAAAAAATAAAAAATGAGAAAAGAAAAAAACGTTTGACATTTGAATTAGGGTGAGGGCACAGCATCGACTATCAAGATACTCAATTGGGACTTAATAACTTTTGGGCTTGGAGTTGAAATGACGAGTTATTATTTGGCATTTGACATCCGAAGGCTTGTTGAAACATTTAATAATCTGGCCCAATTCAAAAGTTCAAATTATTGGGTTTCCCGAACACTGGAATTGACCCAATCACGTGATTTCAAATGAAATCCGTGGATCCAAACAGGCCATGATTTGTCTTAACTTTTTATGTTATGGGTATATACTCATCTCAAGTACAAGATTCAAGTGGGAGGCTGCCAAAATTTGGTTGGTGAATAAATTGTGATGCAATAAAATGTGATGCCATATGAACTTAGATGGTATCTTTTAAAATTACTTTGCCATTAGTTGAAAAGGGCTCCTCGCCTCGAACTTCGCTTGAGTAACTGGAACATTGTATGTTCTTATGTTTGTGTGATTCTGTGTTGATTTGATCTCTTATCTCCAACCTTGGTTCTTGCTTGCTTGGTGCAATTGCAGTTTGAATATAGATTTCCTTTTCCCTCTGTTTTCCATGTTTCAGAAATTTAAAAAGGAAGATATGCAACTATCAGCAACAGAGGCATATATGCGGAGATCAGACTCCTTGCAAAGAGTGAGTACATTTTCTTCTCCTGGGTTTTGCTCAAGTACATTGGATTGCTTTTCATCGTAGAAACATGAATAATAGGCTTGCTTGCTGTTGGAAGGAATGCAAAATTAGTTACCAACATACTTGAAAATTGTAATGATATATGAGAGTGTGTTTTTCCCATTTGGTGATGACAAGGAATGTAAATTTCAGTTAAGCATGTAATGCATAATTCTTATCCAAAGAGCAAAGCATGAGCTGAACATTCAATATCTGCAAACAGGTGGAATTATTTTGTTTGTGAATGTGTTCTCTCATTTCATTCATGTTTCATAAGATCTGAGATTGATTTTGGTTCTCAGGAACTACTCGGTTATCTAGTTGCAGTTTCATGGTAAATTTCTGACTAATGGATGTTTTTAATTGTTATAGGCGGAGCAAAAAGCTCGTGAAGAAAGTGAAAAGCTGCGGCAACAAGAGCGTGAGCGTATTGCAGAAAATCGGAAGCGTGATCTGGTACACTGAAAACCCTTGTTGCTGAGTGGTCCTGTGCTTGTTTTCCTTTTTTTTGTTCGCTTCCCTTCCCCTTCCTCCATGTCATATTTGTATTTCAACCTTTCTTTTATCAGGTACTCAGGGCACGTGTTGCTGCCAAGGCTGAGGAGAAGAAGTTGGAGCTGGTTTTTCTTCGATGGAGCGAGCACCATAAGAGGCTTACCAATTTTCTAAGGTATCCAAGTCTGTCATGTTTGTGGCAGTCTGGGCAACAACTCATCTTCAATGTTGATATCTAGTATTTTGTTCATTTAACTTCAATAAGTTTGAAACATCCTTCTGTATTCTCTTGCAGGTTAATTTTAATTTCGGTCCAAAAGAATCCATATTGACAATTTTATTGAGCCAAAGATAAGTTTCATCATGTGCATGCTGTTGAAGCAACTAGATGACTCAATATTTTTCTAGTTTGTTCTGTGCCTCTTAGGTACTAATCGTGGTCCAGTACAAGTTATTATGGCAAATCTGTAATTGTTTGATCCGTAATCTTTCTTGGACTTTCAGGACAAAGACAGAACCACCTATCTATTATTTACCAGTTAAGCCAATGGAAGAAAATGCGGAGTTAAATGATCAAAGGAAGGAACAGGTGATTATCAAAACCAACAACTGTTGGACTTATCTGTTGCCTTCTTACTCTGATGCAAAGGTTAAAGGAGTATCTCTAAGAAGGCCAAAATATTTAGTCAAAAAGGAGGAAGCGAAAAACATAAATTCAAAGGCAGACTAGATATCATTTCCGTGACCCCACTGTCACCCCCCTCCCCAAATCAAAAGAAGCTTCAAATAAAATTTAAAATAATGGTTTATTGTTTGCCATATCAAGATGTATGCTTAATTAGGCACTTCCTAATAGAATCATCAGAGCTGTGATAAGTTGATTACATGGCTTTTTATCTTCCGATAATTGCTGAAAAATGTAGTATTGACTGGGTAGCTACTGTATGCATATTAAATGGAATTGCAGGCTTTTATGGAATGGAAGGCTGCAAGGAGGGAGGAGCTCTCTGCGTACCAGAAGGAAATCGAGGAGCAGTATGTTGCCAATGCTGAAAAGGATCTGGACAGGTGGTTGACTGCAAGGAAACCAAGGAAAGGAAGCAATAATGATGCAAACTTGCAGGAAACCATGGACAAAGAGTTGGAAACACATCGTCTAGAGCATGGACCAAAGGCTCGAAAGATTCCCGATGCTAACAACGAAGATGAAGAGGATGTAGAAGACATAAATGTTGGGGAGGATGATATGATGGATGATGTACTAGTTCTTGACGAGAATGAGAGGGTCGATGAACACCCAAAGCATGAATCAGGCAGCACCGATGCTCTTTCGAATGCTATAGATCAGTGAGATGAGAGAGAGGCCCTTCCAAACTAAGGCCGATTGCATTATTGTCTGTGGCCTTGTAGCAGATGCTTTCTTCTTTGTTCGTTTGTACTGTTAGTGTTGAGACTGTTGAGTTTTGCATTAAAACTATTGTGATCGTTTAGAGCCTGTTGATGGAGTGTTTTGTAATTATTGCATGTGTGTCGTTCACAGACTTGGTAAATGGGTCGCTCGGGTTGGTTTTGGGTTATGTTTGGTCATGTGGGGTCATATGTGGGGTTAGTTTTTGCCAGGTTTATGAACATAAACTCAAACCAGAAATCGTGAAGGATGAAGAAGCTAACATTATAAAAAGAAAGGGACAAATTGCAGATTGTGAGATCCTTTAAAGTGATACCTTCATGTCGTGTGGCGTTTTCTTTTAATCAGAATTGCAAGCTCCTACAGTTTTTGGATTGCATTGGTCCTTTTCTATTCTTCAATAAATGATCTATACGCCATTAATCCTTCCCTTTTCACCATTTACTCTGCTCTTGGTGTTGCTCAGTAGCCCTATTGTCTTTTTCATATTACCCCTTCTACAAGTAACTAAATATTCACATTAATTACTGTTGCCCTCATTACAAGGACACTGTAACTAGGATAACCGTTCATCACTCATTAGACCACCTACGTTGGGGAGCCCAAATCGGTGGGGGTGGGGGTGGGGGTGTCGGGTGGGGGAGTGGAGCGAGCGCTTACCATAGATGACATGAATGTGGGGTGGATGGCAAAGTCTACAAATACACTAAGTGTGTAAATACACCACCAATTAAATTTTTTTTTAAATATAAATCATGATAATTTCTAGAACTGTAATTAAATGCAACCTTCACAAGTTTACTTATGTAGCCCTGTATCAATAAATTAATTCCTATATCAAAAAAAAAAAAAAAAAAAAAAAATAATTTCCTGTAACCATCTCTCTTCCAACAAAGCTGCCCCTCCCTCATATGCCCCTTCCTCACCATTAAAATCAACCCAGTAAGCTTTAAGCCTTTAACCACTGTAGCGGTTGTTCTTCCACCGCTGCCGCTGCCACCACCACCACCGCCTTTCCTTCCCATGCCC
>BSSO01006677.1:0-11703 GCA_030267885.1 Mesembryanthemum crystallinum | reverse complement strand
AATTAGTAGTAGAAATCTTAAAAACAAAAAGAAAAAAAAATGAAATTCCTCATGAAGAAGAAAGAGAGCCCTACGGAATTCATGATGGGGGAGCGTGCGGTGGTCATGGAGGGAGGGGGCTGGTCGGGGACTCGGGGTGGGCTGGGCTAGGGGAGATGTGGGCGAATCTAAGATGGCGACCCTGTAAATGGTGGGTTCGGCAACAGTTGAGGTGGCGTGTCTAGGCAGGGGATCAGGTTAATTGGGCTAGGGAGGAGAGGACGCTGGGGGTCCGAGATGGGGGACGATAGGGTGGGGAATGGGAGGGGNGGTTGTCGGGTCAGGGAGGGAAGACGAGGTGAGTGGGGGAGGGGGGAGGAGAGAGAAAAGAGGGAAGAGAAGGCTGAGTTGGAAAGGTTGGCGGTGATCGGGGCGGCTGGGTTGGGGATGAGGTGGGCAGCGGTCAGAGAGGATAGGAGTGGTAGGGTAAGGGGATGAGAGAGAGTAGGGTGGGCTAGGTTGCCGAGTGCGGAAAGGAATGGAGAGGTGAAAGGATAAAGGAGAGGAGAGAGGAGGAAACTAACTGGGTTACAATCAAAAAGAGTATTTTGGACTTTTTTTGTGATAAAAATGGTTACGTCAATAATTTTACAGTTACCTTAAAAAGTTTCGTTGGTGTCTTACCTTGGAATTGAGATGGAGACGAGAAAGGGTGAGCAGCGCCTCCTCGATGCACCCGGGTTAGCCGCTCACGACCCCACTTCACCCTTTATTTCAGTCCCATGCCTGTGATCAAATGGGCCTGACCCACTTTCCATTTGTATCATGCATGATTTCACACCCGAGGAGCAATATTTGCGATTAGTGAGTCAATATTTGCCATTAGTGAGTGAGATTATACATCATCTTCTATACAACTTTAAACACCAAGTATCTATTTTTGTTCTTAACTCTCCCGAGTTCAAACTATCATAGAAAATAAAAGTTGTCTTGGAAAAATCTCTACACATATACGACATAATGATTTGAGTGAGTCTATCTTGTCATTCTTCCATGTGGGAATGAACAACCCATTTTGTTCAATGTTTAAAATTTTTGGCCTTTGCACATCAATCTCTTCAAGAACCAAATCGTTCATGGTTCGTTGCCAATTTTCTTGCTCATCACTAATGAGAGAGAGTTGAGCAAATGTTACTGAAGTTAAGCTATGCCCTTCATAATTAAATAATTTTCTATAACCCACCCACCTGGCAGCCACCTAAAAAATGGGTAAGGAAGTATACGAGCAACATATGAGCAAGCAACAACAAAATTACAATAGAATCCTAATACCTACCTAATCATGGTTTTGAAATTTTAAGCGGAAAGAAAGAAAGCTCTTGAGCTACAACATTGAATCAGGAGAAGCCGGTACAAATGTGGTACAAATGTTGTACACTGCTCTGCATATGCCTATGGGCACTATACAGTTAGGCCTAAATGATGATTTCCTGACTTCTTGCACAGGTGCCCATCAGGATATGCATATTTTCCGGAAGTGCCTAAACTTGTCCTAGATGAGGCTGTTATGTTAGACCCACATGTAAAGCAAATCAGTCTACGACATAATTAGGAGCCACAGCCAAGATCCTGTCATCTCTAGACACTGAACCATCATCCACAACTATCAAGTGCCCTTCGATATCAATCAATCTCTGTGTAGGGCAAGAGTTTAGATAAGTTAATACAATAGAACACAAGTTAAATGGGGTTTCCACGAGAGTAGAAGGCATAATTTACTACATTAATACCTGAATGATAGCTCTCATTGTTCTAATTTCATTAGCAGCCTCCTCCGGAGAACTGTACAAGTTTTTCTCATGTTGTTGTGCCACATACCAATGTATCAAATCTTTTTGTCTCATTCCAGGTAGACCTGTGAATAATCCCAAGCCTTTCAAATACACATACTCAATAACAAGTTACAGGCAAAGCAAGTGCTTCTCTTAGAATGATTTACTGGCAAACTACTTTCATGATTTTTATGATTCATAACACAAGTTTAGTGTAGCTATCAACTTATGAGGTAAAGAAAGATGTCATTAGAGAAATCTATAGATGGTTGACCTTTTAACATTCGTATATCTAAGGAAAATACAAAGAACAGTGCATATAGGGCTTACCCTCTGGTGCGGCAGACTCTTCAACCTGTCTAAGTCGCATAACAAGTGCATGTGTTACTCTGTGAAAGTATTCATCTTTGATCACATGTTTCTTTGGCTGATTAGGGGGTCCATCAGTTCCTGCATGATTACAGCTAGAATGTAAATTCCTGTGTGCTAAAGAAACTAGTTGTCAATTGTGTTCTGCGAAAAAGAAGCATCTTCATTTTCATAATGCCATCTTAGTTTTTGGATTTTTATCATTAGGCAGTTGAATTTAGTTAATCTGGTACCCACTTTAATCTGTCAACATGACCAGACCTTTTTTTTTTTTTTTTTTCAAATTCAAAAGTTTTATGACCAAATATAGCTAGCCCCAAAAATTGCATCATAAAACAAGACTCTTCCCACCTTCTAGGAAGGGTAGAAGAGATTACACCCTATCATTTTCAAGGACTGGCTGAAGAGACACTCAGTAAAGAAAATGTGAAAAGTTGGTTTAGTACAGAACCACCAAAAAAAGTCAGGTAGCTTCTATCAAAAAACCCTTCCTCCACCAAAGCTATCTCCCCACACAGAGAGAGAAACAAGTTCATGCAATCTAACCTGCAGTAGCTGGAGCCGGTTCACCTGTTGCTGTACTAGGCTGAGAATCTTCTCGTCCAGAAGCATCACCACCTACACCGCCATTATTAATTTCTTCTTCAAACTCGGACAAATCAATTTCGCTAGATTCCACACTGCAAAGAGAGGAACATTATGAAGTTAATCGCAAGCAGGTCAGAACAAGAGGAAGCAGGAGAAAAGACTGAATTTCTTGTTTCTTACCTAATCACGGATGTCTTCAATAGCCTAACTGCAACATTGACATGGCGTGGTAGCACCTAGTAGATATAAATTTATTTAATTAGTTGAATTTAAAAAGATCGATGAACAAATAAGAGGTTCCTGACAATGAAATACCTGTATTTCCAAATAACTTCGGGCAATAGCTTCTGAAAGCCGGACCAACGCCTCCAGCTGTCTTACAGTCATTCTGTAAGCAACTCTACTCCCTGGAGCAGCATCACCTCTACGAAGAGTAACGTATGAATCAACCAACAATTTCCTAGCTTCTGAAGTAAGCTGCTCACACATAAAACAAGAAAAAGATGATGTCATTTCAAATTACATCTTCAGTTGACTGTTCAAGGCTATATACAAAAGAATTATATGGCGACCTTAGGTCTCAATGTTTTTGCATAAGCAATATAGCGTTTGAGTTGTGCAGTTGTAAAGGCAGGAGACAATGCATCTTCATGCTTTTGATGAACTCTAACGATATGGTGAGCAATGTGGTAATCAATTTCATCATCTGGATCATCTATCATGACATACACCAGATCAAACCTTGATAGAATAGCTGGAGGTAGAGCCACATTATACTGTTCAAAATAATGTAAAGAAATTAGCCAACATACCAAGTGCCTTCAAAACGAAGTAGTGATATTGCCTAAATTTGGGTCATATATATATATATATAAACACTCTCACCTTCAGTGGTTTGGTCTTATCATAACGGCCTCCTGTGGGATTGGCGGCAGCTAAAATTGATGTTCTAGCATTTAGTGTTGCCTGTATCCCTGCCTTTGTTATACTTATCGTCTGTTGTTCCATGGCTTCATGAATTGCAACCTAGAATTGATCACATACAAGTCAGCATATAGGAAAAAAAAAAAAAAAAAAAAATATACGACGAATTACATTAATTAACCACTAGTACATTACCTGGTCTCTGATGTCCATCTTGTCAAACTCATCGATACAACAGACACCGTTATCTGCAAGCATCAGTGCACCAGCCTGAAATTGTTTGGAAGTAAATGGAATCAAGACAACCATGTCTGAACTGTCAGATAAAAGAATGAGGACTAGGTTGATATAATAAAGGCAAACCATCAAATTTCTTCGTTTTGTTCTTTTGCAAACATCTGTCAGGATTAAAACCAAAACAGATCCTGAATTTATGTTAAGATAACTTATTAGGTTTAGTTGAACTTATGACATGGCAAAAAGTGCATAAATTATCAGCCGTTTCACTTCTATGCACTTTCTGTCTCTCATTATGCTTATTAGAATTCAGAAACCAATACAAGTGATTAAATGATGGAATTGCTGGCAACTGGTGATTTATATATGTAAGCAAGCATATAAAAGATATTGCATGTGATAATCTGATACTTCATCAAAAACAAAGGATGTGCCAGAAAATGGATGGGAAAACATCCACTGCAACGCTACCTCAATACAGAACTCTCCAGTTTCTGGTTCTTTAGCCACAGTTGCAGTCAACCCGGCAGCTGAGGACGATTTCCCTGATGTGTAGACGGATCTTGGGACAAGACCAGTCGTATATCTGCATGGTAGATGGACCAGCACAAAAGGTATTTTAGATCAAAATTTAAATAATTTGAAAAATGAGAGACAGAAAGTGCACAGAAGTGAAAAAAGCAATACTTGAGAAACTGAGACTTAGCACAGCTAGGATCCCCCACGATGCAGACATTAATGTCCCCTCTTAAGTTGATGCCTTCTTGGGTGCGCTTGTGAACACCACCTAGCAGCATAAGAAGAATTGCTCGCTTGATATCTTTATGACCAAATACAGTAGGGGCAATGCTATCAACCAGCTTATTGAAAAAGTCAGGTGTGTTTCTCATCCTTTGGATTTCATCTAACTCCTCTGCCTGCCATTTTGGACAAGGAATCATCGCTTCACATCAGTGAGCTAACATGCGCCTTCTTAGCAAATAAATAATCCCGCAACATCAAGTAGGTTAACATGCAGCTTCTTAAATACAAAATTGACCAGAGTTGCATAATTGGAGATGCACATAATAGAAGTTCACATGGCATTTTATAAAGGATATTTCAAGCAACAAAAGAAACCTTCACCTATAAGAACCAAAACGCAGGTGTTGATAAGAATTAGGACATTGCAACTAGCTAGGTGTTGGGGTTTTTGGTCAAAACTCACTGCATGCTTTGTCATCCTCATGTTGGGGACTTTGCCCAGACGAAAGCATAAAAAAACTAAACATACACAAGAATTAAAAAACACACGATATATACATTGAAAACCTCAAGAGGAAAAACCGCAACCTTTAACTTTGATTTACTATGGTTGAACAATGCTTAACATTCTGCATGCTGAACACTTGACTTGGTGAAGGGAACATCCCGGAGCATCCACGTGGTGGTGTGTGAACCTCTGGAAACCCCCCGGACTTTGCTGGCCTTTTTGGTGTTGATAACATCCCAAACACGACACACTAATGACTTCCTCAATGATCATAATATAAAGGCCTTTGGCAAATTACAACTTCAAATAGACTAGGAAGCTTACCATAACTCTAATCCTTATACTATTAGGAAACTACTAAATAATATCAAAAAGATATTTAGCCAACACTAACTTTACTTAGCACAAATACTTGCTTTGCCATGCGTAACATAATGTTGAACAAATTCAAGCTTCTTGCTTGACCATTATCTGTTACTTCACATCTTTATTTGGCCATCCAATAGTCATTCTTCACCAATTTCACTTTTCTTCTAATTGATTGGCATGAAATATTTTTAGGAGATAAAATTGGTAGTGCATTATTGACACTAGGTTCTTTCAACTGAGGAAAATTTTAAACTATGTAAATTTGCTTCTTTCATCAAATCATTTTTTTTTTAGCTTCATCAATTCATCTCTAGTACTCGTGTTGTATACTCAAATATGCATCAAGGGTTTCATCACTTCAGGACTTCATTTCGGGATTGAAAAAAAGCACCGCTTTTACAAGATAAAACCTACACATATACCCATGTTTGACAATTATAGGCAAGCCCTTGTAACATTACAGTTAAACACATGATAGTTAAGAGCATATTTGGAGCAAATGACTAAAGAAGGTAGGGATCACATATATCACAATATCACATGCTTCATAATCAAATGACAAACTTACACTCATATATCAGCTTCACATATATTTTGTACATGTGCAGCTGATTCAGTAATACAATGCACTGAGTTGAATAGTATCAAGATAACTAGCCTAAGTTTCCCAAAAACAGCTTAGGAACAAACCGTGAACTGCTGGTTCTCGTCTTCATCTGCATCTTTCTTTCTATTCCTGATGTCAATATCTCTTCTTCCATCAGCAATCTACGTGCAAAGTCTCATATTAGAAAAATACAGGCCATATATCACCTTAAGTAAGTCCAACACACATTTAACTACACACCTGCACTGAGTTGGCAATAAATGCTAGACGATAGGAAAGGTCTCTCACTCCCAATGATTTCAAACCCCTTACTCCTTCGTTTCCAGAAGCAACATTCTTACGTTGAGAGGAAGCATCTCTACGGCATTCTGCTCTTTCCCCTGGAGATGTCAATGCCAATAGATCCGGTATAACAACAACAGTACCAGTGAAAATGACCCTGTGATGAGTTCAAATAAGACACAAATATGCATGTCAGAGCCAAGACACATAATTAAGATTTAATCAATTGGATTTGTTCATTTCATTCTTGTCAGAACTTACGTGTCACCAGCTCTGGCCTGTTCAACAATCTCATGCCGTAGAATTACATCCAGTGACCTAGGCAACGACCCTGCTGGAATTTCTTTAGAAGTTTCCTGCATTCTCACCCTCTGCCAATCTGCAAACTTGCTTTCTTGTCGAAGCAAAGCCCATTTTGCTCTGTTTGAACAGGTTGCATTAACACAAATTGTCGGCTGCAGACAACATATCCGAAATCAACACAAGACAATTTTTTCCCAACGATAGCAAATTTGTTTGGGCTCACCATTGACAGACAAAGACACCAAGGCACATGAAGTAGCACTAACCTCAGAGTATTTGAATTGCTGTTCAACACTCTTAATGACCGTGCCACATTCCAAGCACTTGAAAGTACCTTGCAGAAGCTCTGGTCTCACCTCACTAGTTCGTGTAACCACTCCAGTCACAGATACTAATCTCCCGATTTCTGATGTCGTTAATTCTCTCAGTCTGAGGCGGTAACACACTGAAGTTTAGGTACGAGGACAAAGATTTCCATTTCATATCATGCTCAAATATACAATACGCAGATTTCCATATTATTTAAAGTGAAAAATGTTATCAGCTAAAATTTAAATGACCACTTTGACACCCAAAGACAAAAATATTGAACCGCAGAAACAAACTTCACGAAAATCAAAGCAATTCAACTAGCACAGGTGTGTTTTGTACTCCAAGAAGCAAATTCTCCTACTATTGCTAAACATAATTTAGCCTCACCTCTTCACCAAAGGAATGTTGAAGAAAGCGACATTAACGTCCTTGTTAGGGTTATCATCAGCAATGAACTTAGGCTTTTGCTCCATAACGAACCTCTTGCAAGCATTCTTGAGATAAGGTTCAAATCTACATCACCAACAATAAAGCTCAATCAGACACCCAAATTTCCCGCAAGAAATGAGCTGAACAACCAAAATACAGATACTTTACCTCAAATACTCGTCGGAAATGGCCCGTTGAAGAATCTCGTTGAATCGCATAACATGAGAGAAATCGATAAACATAGTGGTGGATTCATTTGCTTCCATGACCGCAATCTCCGACTCGTAGTAAGGATCCCGCGAATTAGGATCCAACCGGAAACTGAACAGCATACAAATACAATTGAGGGAAAATTTAAGGCAAATTTTGAACAAATTGAAAGGAAAACTAGGACAAAAGGGAGTGAGATGGTGAGACCTTTTGAGGAATTCCAGAAAGATGTTCTCCACTGTGACCGCCTTCTCGTCGACGAAGAAACCGCCATAGGAGTCCATTTGAGATTTCTTCCTCTTTCGCCTCTCTCTGTGTATGTCGCTGGTCGGCCGGTGTGAATGGGATATGGGGAGAGCCCTAATTTTTGGGACAAAATGGGAGAAGTGAGGAGTGGAATGGCGGGAAATTAAGGATGGGGTTTATGTTTCCCGCCAAATGGCAGTGGACTAACTTCTCAATTTTGTTTTCTCTTTGGAAATTTCACTTGTACCCTTTGCTTTTGACTTTTCCAATTAGTACCCAAAACTTTTTTGATAATCCATATGGTATCCCTATGGTTTTGGAAAACTGAACTACGTAACCAAAATATAGATTTTTCGTCAAGTTTTTCCGTCAAGTTTTTACTCTAATTGGTGACGTGACGCTAGTTTATGAGCTAAAACAGTTTTTAATTGTTATTGGACTAATGATGTGACGAAATTACCCTTGTTTGAGATTTTTTTTCTCCATTTTTCTTTCATCTCTAAAATCAAACATCCTTCCTCTTTGTGGTGATTTGGGGAATTTTTATGTGTTTTGTTAAGTTCTTTTGATGTTTGGGAAGTAATAATAGCGCCACTTCTTCAATTATCTGAAAAACTTGATAGAAAACTCATATTTTGGTCATGGAGTTCAATTTTCTAAAACCACAGGTGTACCAATGGATTAACAAAAAAGTTTTGGCTACCAATTGAAAAAGTCAAAAATACAGGGGTACCAAGTGAAATTCCCCTTTATTTTTTTTTTCTTTTCGGCTTAATAGCCACATCGGTATTTTTTTAACATTTGTCATCTTGTATTTCAAAATAAGAACTAGCAACACATCTTAACGCAAATCTAGGATGTCGCATAATCACCTCAAAAAAAAAATACTAATTTTTTTTGGTTTTAACCA
Source organism: Mesembryanthemum crystallinum (assembly GCA_030267885.1). NCBI lineage: Eukaryota > Viridiplantae > Streptophyta > Magnoliopsida > Caryophyllales > Aizoaceae > Mesembryanthemum > Mesembryanthemum crystallinum. Next base: position 2,854 of record BSSO01006677.1, on the reverse strand, counting down.
GGGTATCCACCGCCGACAGCAGTGACTAATCCCCTCGCATCGGGAGCTCCACTTAAGGGTAAAGGGCTGGCCAAGGATCTCTTTACATTCGCAAGGGTTGGGAATCGAACTCCCGACCACTTGGTTAAGGGACGAAGTGAGCTACCACTACGCCAAGACCAACTCGGTTAAAAAAACCATACTAATTTATCATAACATAATAAGTTAAGAAGGTTTAAACTCATGACCACCTACCAAATATGATGTTTTTATCACTAAGTTATCAGTCTTTATTACATGTATTAAGAGAAGGTTTTCACTATATATGGTTGATTATTTATGATACATGTAATAAAAAGTTTGATTTTTATAATACTGTTTCTAATATCAATTTGTTTACGAGTTGACAATAATAGTAATTTACAAATGAGATTATATGAATTTTTATTATAATTATCAATATGTAAAATAATTGTAAATCAAAATAAACAAGATACCCCGTGCATCGCACGAATATATATTAAGTATTAAATTGGTTGTGATAACACAAAACCAGCCCTTCGACGATGGGAATCTAAAATAAATTTTGTCACTTTTTCTCTCTCTTCGCTCTCTCTCCACTCCCCCTTTTCTCCTCTCACCTCGAGCCCCCTTCACTCCTCCATTCCATGCCCTCCCCGGTCTACCCAGCTCTCCATGACACTAGCTCCACCAAATCTCCTACAACTGTTGCTCTTCTCTTAAATTTCTTACTCTCTCTAAAATTGTACCATATCAACTAATGTTAGAATGCACTAGGTGAACACAAAAGAGGAGGGTGAATTGGGTCGCCGAATTCTTGCCAATTTTTCAAACCGTGTGACTGAAGGACCAACCTTTGGAAGATGTTCCTCAGGTTGTTCCCTTAAACAAAATAAGTGAGCGAAAAAGAACAACTTGGATGTAAAAACTTTAACATCCCCATATTTCCAATAATTATTATACATAATTAATATGATTATTTGGGAATTCAAATGATTTATGTAGAAATATATTTATAAAATGAGAAAATGAAAAATTATTTAAGGGAGCTACTCCCTCCATTTGATTGATACCTTTACGCTTGACTTTTGCACGCAAAATAAGGAAGTTTGTTTTGATCTTTCACTTCCAAGAATGTCCTTATATAGTGGAGGGCAAGTGGGTTGAGAGAAATTGTAATACCCCGTATTATTATTCATTTTTCTTAATTATTATTAATTTGAATTAATGATCATTACCCTTGGTTGGATTTACTTAATATTGGATTTCAATATTAAATTGTGATTATTGAGTCAAATTATTTATTGAGAATTAAATTAACTTCATTTAAATTGATTTTAAAGGTTTTAATTAATTAAATTTGATTGATAAATGGAGCATGAGATGGGTCGGATTGTGAAGGGAGCAGTAATGTGTTTGATGGAGGTTAGTATTGTGCTATGAGAAGGTGCTAGGCTTAATTGGATTATCATTAGGAGTTGGGTCTTAACGGGCTACTCTTAATCCCTATTTAAGCTAGGTTTAAAGTTAGGGTTAAAACCCAACTTACCTCACTCGCCCCATCAGTATCACGTCATATCCCTCTCTCCTTATCACGCCTCTCTCTCTCTCATTCACGATCTCTTTCTCTTTCTCTTCTCTTCTTCCACTTTCTTGTTCGTTCGTCAATCGATTTTGGTGATTTATTGAAGGCGAATTAAGAATGATCTATTCTTAATTATTTTTGGGTATTCTTGAAGATTTTCATACTAATTTTTGGAGACAAGTAAGTGTCTTTCACATTATATAAAAACCCTAATTTATGTAATTGATGATCTTAAATTTTATAACCCAGACTATTAATTTAAGAGTTTGATTAGATTGAATCTTGATTGGATTGAATCTTGATTGTGTTAGTCATGAATTTGATTGCGTTCATGTTCATCTTATTTAAACACAAACCATAGTAATATTTCATGAAGGTTTTTACAAGTTCTAAGAGTTCTTGGTTAGTTAGAATTCTTAATTGACTAGAATTCTTGCAAGTGGTTGATTTGGATTGGTCTTTAAAATAATAAAAATCTTATTTTCATTAGTTTTCATATTGCTGGAATTCATTTAAATATATATTATGGTTTTGAAAAAAAAAATTAAAATTTGTTGACGCCACCCACAGGCGTGGGATAGGCGGCAGTCGGCCAGCAGCCGCCACGTCCCATGGTGGTGGCGTGGTGGAGAGGTGGTGGTTCGTGGTAGTTGGGTTCTATTGGTTATATTTGGTGGTTTTGGAAAGTATTGATTTTAGTCAATTTTTATTATTTTGAAAAGCTTCCTGAAATTTGTATTTAATTTAAACTAGGATTCATGGAGTACTAAGTTGGGTAAAACTCTTTAAAAACCAGCACATGCATATTTTTTTTTTATTTTTTTTTTTGTAGGAATTAGCAGTTTTTTTGTTCATCCACTAGGGGTATATAATGAAATATAAGTACAGCTAGCTGGGTATAACCATACAAGCACCCCAATATCCTACAAAAATGAAGCACTAGGCTCAAAGGTACTAATGACCATGATCGAAACATAGTAACCACTACTGTAAATTCTGTATTATTTCAGAGACCACATTCTAATCAAACTACTACTCAGTTATAGCATACAGCCTGACATAAATCTGATATAGAATTTGATTTCGGATAGTCTTTGTGTCTCTTTTTGTGATACCCCAAATATTTCTACATTATTTATTTATTATTTAAAAGGATTATTTGAAATTATTATCGTTTAATTATACGATAATTCTCTTTTATGGATTTTATTTAAATTATTTGAATTATTGAATTATGAGGTTTAATAATAAATATTAAATTCTTATAAT
>BSSO01006676.1:0-11705 GCA_030267885.1 Mesembryanthemum crystallinum | reverse complement strand
TGTGCGTGCGTGTGACCCTGACGATATAGATTGTATTCTTATTTCAGTTGATGAGAATGTGATGAATCTGTTGTTAATAGCTGTGTTAAAAATGAATATCTTATCAGTTGGAAGCTCAAAAAGAGGGTGGTTTCCTTGCCTATACAGAAAATAAAAAAAATAAAAAAATAAAAAAATAAAAAAAATAAAGATGTTGGCAGCTGAACAAAGTATCTTTGCTTGTGCTTAGCATCTTATGCCTTTTACCTCCTGAACTGGTGGATTTGCAATGTCTATAATTACGTCTTGCTTATGTTGTCTTGCTGCAGTGGTCAGGCGGCAGTTATTACACCAAGACAAGTGATTTCTGGTCTTGGTTCTCGCCGTGTCAAGGCAGTTGCTGCTGCTAAACATCACACTGTCATTGCAACTGAAAGTGGGGAAGTTTTCACTTGGGGATCCAATAGAGGTATACCTATTGTTAAAAGTTGTATATATGCTTGTATCAAAGAGGGTATTTAGGAAAAAGTTATACGCTTCTCTGTGTGAACTTTTTTTCTGGTTTTTCTTTTCTCGAATTATATTAAAATCAGATCAATTCTTTCTGTTTCTGGTCTTGGGGGAGTTGAGAGAAAGGGTGATGAAAGTTCGTGCCTATTTTGTCACTGATGTATGTTCTGTTTTGCTTTCTTGCAAAATATATTTACAGAGGGCCAACTTGGCTATGCTTCTGTGGACACACAACCAACTCCACGAAGGGTTGGTTCTCTGAAAGCAAGGATAGTAGCTGTCGCTGCATCAAACAAACACACTGCTGCAGTTTCTGAGATTGGTGAAGTCTTTACATGGGGCTGCAACAAGGAAGGTCAACTTGGTTATGGCACATCAAACTCGGGATCGAATAATATCCCTAGATTGGTTGAATATTTGAAAGGCAGGGTTTTTAAAGGAGTAGCTGCTGCAAAGTATCACACAATTGTTCTTGGAGCGGATGGAGAGGTATGCATGTTTGAGAAGGCCACACATTATTTTATTTTATTTTTATTGATCATTTTGTTTAACACTCTTTTGAATGGTGCTCTATTTCTCTGTTTTGCAGGTATTCACATGGGGTCATCGACTTGTGACACCAAGACGTGTTGTTGTTTCCAGGAATTTGAAGAAAAATGGGAGTGCTTTAATGAAATTTCACAGAAAGGAGCGACTTCAGGTGGTTGGTATAGCTGCAGGCATGGTTCATAGCATGGCTTTAACTGATGATGGGGCACTATTTTACTGGGTTTCATCTGACCCTGATCTTAAATGCCAGCAGGTTGATAACTTGATACCACAGATTCACAGATATGTCCCTTCAGATTTGTTGTTTTTGCAGAACAATTTTTGATTCATCTTCTCTATTTTTGCCTATTTCTTTTCTTCTCTTTGCAGTTATATTTTTTGGGTGGAAAGAAAATTGTTGGTGTTTCTGCTGGCAAGTACTGGAACGCTGCAGTTTCATCTACTGGTGAAATTTATATGTGGGATGGGAAGAAAGGAAAGGACAAGCCACCGGCTGTTACTAGGCTGCATGGTGCAAAAAGGGCTACTAAAGTTGCTGTTGGTGAAACGCATTTACTGATTGTTGGTTCTATTTATCATCCTGCCTATTCTGTCAATACGATCAAGGACTCCCAAAAGCCAGACCTTAAGGTCAAAGATGAATTGGGGGAGTTAGATGACGGATTCATGTTCAATGACATGGAGTCTGAAAGCAACATGTCCACTTTGCAGAAAGAGGATGCCACAAACAGTATAGTGCCAAGTTTAAAGAGCCTTTGTGAGAAAGTGGCAGCACAATGTCTGGTGGAACCACGAAGCGCACTTCAAATGCTTGAAATTGCGGACGCATTGGAAGCTGATGATCTTCGGAGGCACTGTGAGGTATACAACTAGTGTTGATAGTCGAGAAATACTTGTGATTGTAGGGAGTTTGTGACAAGCATATCTGTATATGCATACTTTTTTGCATTTGTCATGTATTCAATTCAGCATGAGATTGCATAGTGCCCCTTATCTGTAGATGAAATTGCTTTTACCATAGTTCTAATGGTTATTAGATCTTAACAGAACTCTATGCTCTTCTCTGCTGTGACCTTACGTTGAAGATGGGAAGGGTTATTTCCATTTTACTATATCAGCCCATTCTTGATGCTTTGGCTAGTGAAACAATAGGTAGGTGTAGGAAGAGAGGATGAAATGACATGTTATGTGTTATTATTATTCTTATTAGTTTGTTATGATATGTGGATTTAATCACAATCTTACCCCCATCAACTTTCTAGTAAGATTATTAAACTTTTGTATTGTTTCGGCCTGATCTGTGGATTTAGTTATACATATAACCGGACAAGGATTTTTTAATAGGCAGATTTGGAAGATAATATGTTGATGCTGTTTTCATACTAATCATGTAACAAGCAGTGTCATAGAGTTTTGCATTTCACATTAATTGTAAGGTTGCTTGATAAATGCTATGTTTAAGTTTCTAAACTTGAAAAAACTTGCATTTGCAGGAGATTGTCATTCGCAACCTTGACTATATTTTTACTGTTTCATCACATGCTGTTGCGACTGCTTCACCAGAGATTTTAGTTCACATTGAGAAGCTATTGGATAAAAGATCATCTGAGCCGTGGAGTTTCCGCCGGCTCCCTACACCCACAGCAACTTTTCCTGCTGTCATCAACAGTGAAGAGGAGTATAGCGATAGTGAGGTTCCAAGGACACGAGATAAAAATACTGTGATAAGTACTGGAAAAAGGGTTGGTAAACAGAGATCAGATAGCTTTCTACAGCCTACAAATGAGGCAAATAAAGAAATCTGCAAGCAAGTTAGATTATTGATGAAGAAGTTACAACAGATTGAAGTTCTTGAAGCCAAGCAATCTAGGGGGCATGTTCTTGATGACCAGCAGATTGCCAAGCTTCAAACAAGGCCAGTACTAGAGAGTTCGCTTGCTGAGCTTGGTGTTCCCATTGAGACAATAGAAAAAGGGTCATCTTTAGTTTCATCGGATGGAAAGGGAAGTAAGAAGGTTGAGATCTCCAAGAAGCTAAAGAAGAAGAGCAAACATAAGGTACTTCCGATGGAAGCAGAGGCTTATTCTGGTAATGAAGTGGAATCTAATTCATCAAAGTCTATTGTGGACATTGAAGACTCTAAGTTGACTGAGGGGAAGGTAATCTTTTTCTATGCATCCTTTGTTACTTAAGTGTGTTGTTTCTTGAACACCAGTAGTTTTGAGCCAAGCATGTTGGCTTCTGTCACAACTTTATGACAAGGTAAAGCTTGAATGGAACTCATGAGTGCGGGATTATTCAAAGAGACATTATGATGGCTTGAATATCTGTTGAACTTTGTAGGGTTGTTAATTCATTCAGCCAGTCCGCCCATTACTTATACTCTACAGTTTACACTTCATAAACTGTTTTGAAAGTGTAGTTTAATTTTCAAACAACTTCCAAGTTTTTTTTCATTTACTTCTATCACATATCTCGATTTTAGAGTTTGGTTTGATTAACCTGAGTTCCATATATGCTGAACTGTACCTACTTGGTGGGATTGTTAGGTTGCAACTGAACATAAAGCTGCAATTACCAAAGAGTCCCCTATCTTTACTCAAAAGAAAGACTCTCTAGATGTGGTGAAGAGTAAAGGTCCGTTGCCTGTGGCAAACAAGAAGAAGAACAGGAAGGGAGGACTCTCTATGTTTTTGACTGGTGGTCTTGACAAGGCTCCTGAAGAAGTTATTATTCCTCCTCCACCACCACCCAAAAGTGAAGGTCCAGCATGGGGCGGCCCTAAAGTTTCAAAGGTGTCTGCATCTCTTCGTGACATCCAAGTGGAACAAAGTAAATCAAAGGGGAGTGTGCTTGTTAAATGCAAAGATAAACTGGAACAGCTTCCTGCGGATAGAAGTAGTGGCAAAATCTTATTGAGCTCTTTCGTAGCTTCTAACCCAATACCTGTCGTGCCAGCTTCCTCATCGCAACTCCCTGATGGAGACAAAACCACACCTTCTTGGGCTTCTTCTGGGACTCCACCTCGTCTTTCTCAGCCTTCTCTTAGGGATATTCAAATGCAACAGGTACTAAATAATGCAGTGATGCCCCTGTATTCTTTTCTTTATCGTTTTCCGATCTGTCTTCTTCCTTTATTTGAAAAGGCATATCATTTAGGTTTTGGGTGCAATTTTAGGAAACAGTATCGTTGCTGTGGATGTGTTAGCTGTTTGGGACATAGGGAGTAGTAAAGACTAAAGAGTGGTTAGCTGTGTTAGCTGTTTGGGACATAGGGAGTAGTAAAGACTAAAGAGTGGTTAGCTGTTTTAAAGAAACGTTAAAAATGACATGAAAAGGATTTAGTTGTTTCACATATGAAGGGCATATACTTGTAATCTGGGGGAAGTTGAAATGATAAGTTTGCTAAATACTATCTGAATCAGCAGGTACATTTATACGCTAGTTTTGCATAACACACTAATATGCTAGTATACCAGTGCTTTAACATAGTTTAAACTAACCATTTTCTGAAAGATATTCTTGAGCAGTTAAGTATGAATTTATGGTTAATAGCTTAGGAGCGCCCAGGAAATCATGTTTACTTGATTGGTTAAGCACTTGTTTTCTGATACAAGTTGTTGATTCAAGATTTGCAGATGAATTTTATTACTCTGATCTCTGGACCATGATTCACTTTGTTATTGCTGATGCAATTTTGATTTCCATAGCACAGTTCATTCAAGTCATGCAAATATATAATGATGAAAACTCATGCTTAAAGGCATTAATAAACAGCGACTGTTTGGGTGTAATCTCTAATCTTGTGGTTTTAGTGCCAATATATGTGGGGCATGCAATTTTAGTTTCTGCCCCGTGAAATGAGCGATATATTGATATAAATAGATTAAGGTTGATAAAAGTTCTTATATACCTTTGGTTTATTATTGCTTAGTAGGAAAATTGCACAAGGAACCAACTAAAATTCCCAGTTTTGTGTCTGGTTTCTTTCCTTTTTATACCCTTCTTTTGCTCCCAAATTATAACCAATATCTTCCATGGTGTTTTCTGACCAGGGAAAACGACATTCTGTTGCACATAGTCCAAAAACAAGTACTGCTGGATTTTCAGTTACTAGTGGTCAGGACTCTCCCTCTGATTCTGGCACCCCAAGCCGGTGGTTCAAACCTGAGGTTGATTCACCCTCCTCAATCCGCTCTATCCAGATCGAAGAAAAGGCGATAAAGGACCTCAGGCGCTTCTACAGCAGCGTCAAGATCATCAGAAACCAGGGTTAGTGAACTGTATATGTATATATGCTTCAGCAGGTTAGGATTTATTTTAGACTCTCTCTTTCAGCTCTTTATTTGCGTTGTACAGATTCTCTTCTTTTGTACATTCACTTAGGTTCCTCAGCTAGATTTTTTTTTTTTTTTTTAATGAAAATAAGGTAGGCGCTACTCGCTAGATTTTATCGCTTATTTGTACATATGGTCCTTTATTTGGTAGTTAGATCTTTGAAGAATTAAGTAGTACTCTCAACTGTCTTGTTTGAGGGTCGGAATTTTAGCTTAGGATCATAATAATTTGGCAGCTCGAGAAGAGGGAGCCGAACAAGCAACTACCTTTGCTTTTTCTGCTAGCACGACTGTGCTAGGCAGTTTGCTGTTTATATGTTGTGCTTGTCGTTTGATCAAGTTTCAAAATATCATCTACATTATGGCTGACAAATTCAGAAGTTTGCATGGACAATTTCGATTTTTATTCAGATGATGTTATCTTATTGCAAGTGGTTGTTTCTTCTCTCTTTTGATGTGATTATTGTTACATTACGTGTGTGTAATTACCTACAGGCAACTATTTTTGTAAACTAGATGAACTTATAGACCGTTACACAGAAATCTCCAACCCTATCTTCTCATTCGGGTTGATTGCCTGTTGTCAGCTTTTTGTAGATATTCGATTTAAAGCTAAAATTGTGTCTAAATCTTCAAATGTGAAGAAAAAATGTAACCAAAAAGGAATTTTTTATTCTAATTTTTAGTTACAAAAATCTGTAAAATAGATGGTCACTTTGAACGAGTTAAAGGCTTGTTGTCAGTTGCCAGCTACTTGAACCCAATATATCCCCATTGTTGATTCGTTGGGTATAACCTTGATACAAATACATGCTCTTCATTGAAAACATCAGCTTGGAATGAAGTGAAACTGTTCTTATGCACGACTGTTAAGAGATGTTTTACATGTAACAACAGTATTTATTTTGAGTTGGAGTGTTTTAGTAATCCCTGAATCAGAAATTTCTGTACATTATTGAAAATCGTTGTGTGCATGCCGCATCCGGTTGTGCTAGGGTGTGCGCGTGTTTAGCTAGGGTGTGCACGTGTTTAGCTAGGGTGTGCGCGTGTTTAGCACAGGCAAGTTCATCAAAATATGAGATTCATCTCTTTCAATAGTAAGGTTCATTACCTATGTACCAGTCTTGTTTATCACTTGTTTTTTGGTTCATTATCGCTTAAGGTTCATCAACTTACTTGAACAGGTTTATTAGTTATAATGGTTATAGGTTCATCTGTTGAGCGCTCTCTCTCTCTCTCTCTCTCTCTCTCTCTCTCTCTCTCTCTCTCTGGCTTTAAAGAGCACCTGGTTGGGATCTTTGATAGAGCCCAACATTCAATTTTCTAGTTCCACAGCATAGCTAACATTATTGAACACCTAATTCAGTAAAACTTGAAAAAACTTGAGCTATTTTGGGCGTTCCACCAAAATCTTTATATCAGTTATTTTAGGCGTGCCACTAAAATCTTTACATGGTCTAAAACGGAAAAGGTTTCCCATTGAAATGACATAACTACTCACTAACGTCTCTCATTCTTTTTCCACGTTATTAATTCAACACTAGCCCAAGGGCATCATTGGAAGTAAAACACCATTCCAAAATTTCTTAATCCACGTGCAAAATTAGGATGTAAATGTTTAAGTAAAACGGAAGGAGTATAATTCTATCTCATTACGAGTAATAATATTGTCGAAAAGATATTGGGAATTCTCCCTCAACTTTGTTTAGGCTCTCCCATCCCACAAAGTACCATCAGGCTTTGTTGTAGATTTATTTCATTCCTACAAGCTGCTTTCTGGCATGAGCCGATGGGCCTGTTAGGGTGCACGTCTAGGATGTGCCTCATTTGGGGAAGTATGGTTCTCTCATGTCTACTTTGACTCGAAGTCTTGAACACATCTCTTAATCATTCGACATCTTTAGAATCTCCTATGTTGAGATTGATTCCTAACAGTAGATTTAGATTTGTGTAAATAACCGCAACTAATAAGGTTTACACCAGAATCCAACTTTTTAAAAAGTTTAAACATCTCGACATATTTAAACTTCGTCGCCTCAACTAAGAAAATAAATAAATTTATGAATAACACAATGTCTACATAGCAATCTCATAGTCTTTTGTTTGTTGGCTCCTTGTAATGAAGTGCTTATTCGTTACTATTATTCACAAGAATCCCAATCCACAACCACCCACCCAAACCACAGGAAAAAAAGTGATCTCCTTTATGAACTTTCCATCCTACAATAAGACAACACCATACGTCCAAAACATCCTTCAACAAATAATTAACAACTTTTGTGTATTTTAATGACTAAATGTTATAATGACCTGTCTATCATGTGATTTCCACATCTATTCATTTGTCTGATGTATATCAGTATATATCATCCTGTCACACAAACAGTACATGGAAATGACTTTTATTCTCTCTCTCTCTCTTCCCTATTATTTTCTCCTGTATATATAGTTCTTTCCATTACAAGACTATCATGAAGCTGCAGCCTTTAATTTGGTTGGCTAATGAGAGAGAGAAGAAATGAAGATGGAAGATATGTATACTGTATAGGGAAGGTGCTTGTCAGGAATGGAGTTTGATCCAAGATCCATTATTAACTTCAATCAAGTCTCTTGAGTTTTCTCACTAATTTTAACTCGAAACGAGTTGTTATTTGTGGATGTTTTAATTAGTGAGCTTGTTAGGGGATTAACTTGTATGTTAATGATCTCGGACCAGGCTTCATTCCTCACAACAGCTAGCCTTCCTGATCTTCATTCTTGCATGCATGTATACGTATATGTATGTGTTGCTCTACCAATCTTGAGGTAATAAGTTCTTTCATTTCTGGTTTCCCTTGTGAATATATCATCGATGCTATGATTAGTCCTTTGAAGCTTAACTCGAAAAGGTTTTTTCGAGCTTGGGCTTGATGAGCCAAGATTTTTGAGGTTTGGGTTTGGCTCGCTTTAGATTGTCTCCACCTCGACTAAAAATTTTTCAAACACAAGTTCACTATTCTAATGGTTAAACAAAAACTAGATCAAGTTGCTCGTAATTGAATCCAATTGAACTTTTTTTCACAATAGTTATATTGGCATTATGTTATACTATTAATTATAAGAATAAATTATGTGAAACACGGCCATGTATTTACTTTAATATAAGAGACGGGTTTAATTAAATCGGTAGTACTCCCTCCGTTTCTAAATAACTCTACCATTTACTTTTTGCACAAAAATCAATGCAAGCTGATTTTAGCATGTGCCTTCTCCTTTTATCCACAACATTAGTTATTGGGTGGATAGTTGGAGGTGTTTAGTTGGGGATATAATTGTAATTTACCACCAATTTTTTTACCGAAAAATAACCAAATTAAGAAAATGGTAGAATTATTTAGGAACGGAGGGAGTATGTGGCAATCAACTTCATGTACAGTTTACTTTGTGTCACAACACATACCTATGATTACTCTAGTTGTTATTTTCAGTACATGTAATTAGATTTGAATACATTAACTCGATTAATCAATTACACATATCTCATTTTAACTCATTTCCCTAATTTCTTCTCCATTACTACTGTGCATAGGCAATACAATTTTTGGTTCAACCCTATGTAATTTTGGGAATAAATCTATAAGTATTAGTTTGGAAATGTATTTTTTTTTTTTTTTTTGGTGTTGAGTCACTTTCATCTTGAGGTTTGTGTTGTATATTGAGTTTCACTGGGGGTGTCTATAGCATGCTTGACATGTTGTTCCGTGTTTAATAAAATTTCTTTTACTTATAGAAAAAGAAGAAGACGTAAGAGTTTCAACTTTGGAAAAGTGTTAGTTACAAGCGTGTTATAAAGGTATATCAAATATGAAAATCATAAGGAACGCGGCCTCTGTAACCACTTAGTGTATTATCTTGACATCATATTAATATGGTGAGAAATTATAACAGGTTTGTAAAAAGTACGGAAACTTATCCAATAAAAAAAAAGTTCTTAATGGTGATAGAAGTTGATTTTATAATGTTTGGGGGGGAAACTTTACATTGTAGTACAATTTTGTTCGTGCTAAAGGGTTCAAAATGGGAACGTGAACACCACGTGATCAGCGAGTTGAATCCGAAATTAAGGGTTGGAGTAGTTATTATTCAAGAGTTCTTCTACAAAACAGAGAGGTGAAACTAGCTCCGTGGCATGTCGGGAAAAGCTTCTCCGACATTCAGGTCAGGTCGTAGAGGTGAAACTAGCTCCGTGGCATGTCGGGAAAAGATTCTCCGACATTCAAGTCAGGTCGGGAGTAAGATAGGAGAATTTCTATAGACAAAAGAGAGGGTCCAAAAGTCCCCTCCGCTTATGAGAGAGTGAGATATTTATACGTATCACGAGAGTAACAGTGGATGAGAGGCAGGCCTTGAGGTGGACCATTTTATGGGCTCGTACATGCGGACTAAATATCCAACTTAATGAACTCATTGGCCACTATTATACCTCAAGAATAGCCCCTATTTCGCTGCACCTTGGTCACAAGAGGTGAGTAGCAGTCAATTTGATTCTTTTATGCTACAATCTTCTAAGTTAAGTATACCAACTTGAGTTTGTGGGCAGACCAAAAGATTACATAATATTGGACCGTTTCAACTTTATGTTTGGCTCAAATGAATTCCTGAGAAAAGAATACATTCAAATAAAATACCTACGAAAGGATGTATTGTTGTATCACTTCATTTGACGTAATCCCTTATAGAGGAATTCATCTCATCCCTATAAAAGGGTGACTCGTTTTAGCTTGATCCCGTTTTCAGGGATTTTGTTGAGCCTTACACCTCACGGAGAGGCATTGAGATAACTCCGCTAAATAGGTTTATTTCAACCCTACAAAAGGGTGAGTCATTTTAACTCGATCTTGTTTTCAAGAATTCTGTCGAGCCTTGCTTGATGTTTAATCATGGGTATGTCCTAAATTTATTGATGCACTCAATTGGTTTATTCAAGGACACTCAATGTGCTTAACTTCTAATTGCTTAATGTTTGATCAACCCATTTGTCAGATTTAATAGATGGGCTAAATGGAAAGCTCATTATGTTGATTTAATGAAAACTAGTATGTTCTCCCGTGCGATGCACGGGTTGAACTATATATTTGATAAACTCTTAAATTTATTTTATATTTAACATCATGATTTATTTTCCATGATATATTATTAATATGTTTAACGGCGGATGGAGGGGTTGCCTAGGCACCACTTGGATTGTCTCTCACTTTTTTATATGGAAAAATTAAAAAATAAAAACTATTTATAGTAAAATATCTCAAATTTTATAAACCGTAACCTGCTTGAAGATATTTCTAGATTCGCTACTACATAAGTCATGCCTTTAATTTATAGAGTTCGTCATTAAGATATAATGTCATTTTATTTAGCTATTCAATGATATAACTAGTTTGTTACCTCGTGCGATACACGGATTATAATTATGATAAGTTGATTGTTATAATATCATTATCACATTATTCTTTTTCTTTCTTTGTTTATGAGTTCATTTGTATAACATTTTTTTTTTTCTTGAAATCTTATGTGTTTATTCACTTTAATGTGAAATTTTGCAACACATAATACATGCATCGGAAATAAAATTTCACTCACGTTTACAATCTTATCTAATTGGGCTTGAGTTGAACCAAAAAATCATGCCTATTTGGAAGTGGATTTTTTGCTTATTAGAATAGGTTAATTTTGTATTAGAATTGGTAATCTACTTTACTATTTGGTTAACTTATAAACTTAATTAGATGTCCTTTTAGGGGAAAAAAACCGGGTGCGCTATTTTTCTGTTATTAGAACTACAATTGCTTACCAAGTGTTTTGATAGGTCTTCGTTTATTTTACTTTGAAAGTTTTTTGATATAATATTATTAAAAATTGAATCAAAATGAGTTAAATAATAAAGATATTTAATATCATATCATAAATAGTTCAGATAAAAATAGCACATATGAATGTTGGAGTAGTTGGTAAAGAGTCACAAACCTTAATATTTTGTCACATAGGATTGGATGTTTTAATATCATTATCACATTTTTCTTTTTCTCTCTTTTTTTATGAGTTCATTTGTATAAAAAAAATTTTCTTGAAATTTTATATATTTATTCGCTTTAATGTGAATTTTTGCATCACGTAATGTATGCGTTGAAAATGAAATTTCACTCACGTTTATAATCTTCTCTAATTATGTGTGAGTGGAATCAAAAAACATGACCATTGGAATGGATTTTTTGCCTATTAGAATTGATTAATTTTGTATTAGAATTAGTAATCTACTTTACTATTAAAAAATTGGGTAAGTTATTTTTCTAT
>BSSO01006675.1:0-11706 GCA_030267885.1 Mesembryanthemum crystallinum | reverse complement strand
GAAAAGTAGACATCCAACAGATCAAGTCTTGCGAGAATCTTGCAGATTTGTTCACCAAGTCGTTACCACCAAAGAAATTTGAGCAGATGATACGTGGAATTGGAATGCGCCATCGTCGTGAAGTATCTTAAAATCAGGGGGAGTATCGTATGCATCAAAAGCGTTGCACTCTTTTTCCCTTCGATCAGGTTTTTATCCCATAGGATTTTTCCTGACAAGGTTTTTAACGAGGTAACGTGCATACAGAATAACACTATAGAAGTTGTACTCTTTTTCCTTCGACCAAATGTTTTATCCCACAGGGTTTTTATTGACAAGGTTTTAATGAGGCAAAATAGACCCTTTAGTGAACCATTCAAGGGGGAATGTTATAAGATAAGGTGAAAAGGGGGTGAATGGTTCCCCCGCATATCATGGATAAATATTTACTATGCATTCACTATTTGCACAGTGTTTCTACTACTATAAATACGTAAGCTTGTAATTGTAAAATTTGCTCATCTTCAATCAATACATTCAGTACATCGAAACTTTCTCCCACTTTCATTCACTTTATAATTGAGCTCTTTAGCAGAAGTCGTAATAATCAAGAAAAAATGGAAAGAAAGGAAAAGTACTATAAAAAAAAAAAAAAAAAAAAAAAGGAGAGATGTAAAAGGAAAAGGGAAGTTCAAACCTAACAACTCAACAGCTGCACAACGATCAGTCTTCCTTGTAATTCTCCCCTTGAAATCGAAGCAGTTTTCTCCAGCGACTCAAATTCCTGATCGAAAATGGCCTCTAATGGAGCTTCTACTGTTCGTTTATCTCTCTCCTCTTCTCTTTGTCTTTGCCCAATTGAATTCCTGTTTAACTCTAGTCACTTGAAGACCCTTTTCCAATTGATAAATTGGAGCTTTTGCAAAAAATTTGGAAACTCAAGATCATGACTGAAAAGTATTGAGTTTGATTTTGGTGTTTTTTTTTTTTTTTTTTTGTTTTTGTTTTTGTTTTTTGGCAGAGAGTTGAGGATACTGAAAGTAGCCTTGAGAAGATCAAACGGCAATTGGCTTCTGGTTCCGGTCGAAATCTATTGCAAGGCCCTCTTCTCAAACGATCTGAAACAGTAATTCTCTGTGCCTTTCTCTCTTTTCTCAGATTATATCTTTGATTTGAAGTTTGAACTTTTCGAAAGTTTAGCTGAGTGATCAGTGTGCTGGGAATTGGGCGGTTTGTTTTTGATAGAAAGGAGGGGTAAACCGCATTATATTGATAATTAAGAACTAGAATCTACGCTGGGATTCAAACCCGGGTCAGTAGGACCACGTTACAAGATTCCCACTAACTGCATTGGGCGAATTTGGCTGCTTTCATGATTTCTGGAATGGGGAAACAAATGTGAACCTAAGGGTAAAACAAGCCAAATATTAGAATCATTTTTGGGGGTGAAAGTGAATTGGTTCTTGTTTGGTTTATAGAGTGCAAGCTGCAAGGTTAGGATCGGTGCTTCAAAATTCTCCTCGTGATCGCTTGATATTCTTTGGCTTGTTATGGTTGTTTGATCCCTTCCTCTTGTCATGATTTTGGATGGGGAAAGGAAGGAAATTGCTGTGGCATCGTGCTTTTTGTTAGTTGTTCTATGGTGTGTATAGCTTTAGGTATGTGTGGGTATTGTAATTGGATTTTCTATCCCTAGTGAGGTGCTTCATGATAGAGTTATGTAACTAGCTTCTTTATGGGCTAGGGCAATAGGGGCTTTGAGGAGTAACAATATTTTGGAGATCAGTGGTAGTAGGCCAACTTGTAATTAGATACTTTATAGAGGATACCTTGTACTCTTATATTGTACTTCGCCACCCATACTTTCTTCTTATCAAAATGGGAAAATATGTATTGTCATGTCATGCTGCCGATTGTGTACCTGTAGTCATAATGGTGGATGAAGAGTCAACATAGAGAATAAAGGGTTGAGTTAACAGAACAAAAGAAGCAAAATAAGTTTGTCTATTCCAAGCAGTCACTTAATATAACTTTCATTAGTGTTTGACCTTCATCTTATTGTCCTCGTTCATGTTGTTGTCTGCCCATTAGATGGGTTCACAAACTACACAGAGACATCTTTGGCTTATTTAAGATATTAAAACAGACATTTCGGACACTTCACAAACTACACAGAGTGTTAGCACTTAGCATTGTGATATGTTCGAGGAGCTTTTTTCAATGTTATATAAGTCAGTGGTTAATTTCGAACATTGAGGGAGTCAACATGAGGAAGTCTAGGTGTTGATGTTTTATTCATTAAAGCTTGGTCTGGTGAAGATACGAAACCTACAAGTGCTGCATTCAAGGTGATGAGTTTTATGGTTTTAGCATAACACATTTTTTAAAAATTTGGTAATCGAGAAGAAAATGAAGAGGGATACGCTCATTTTAGAAAAACTCAGTTGCTTTTGTGTCAAGTAGATTAGCAATGAACACTTATCATTTTATCATGAAGGGCCAATAAAGAGATAAGACAACCTACGTTTGATTTGTATTGATATTGAAAAGGCTTAGCAAGAGTACCTAGTGAGATTTTGTAGAGGTTGTTGGAGAACAAGGAGGAAATGGTTGCTTATATTGACTTAAGGTTCATTCACCTTATTCAATCCTATTCACTTCACGTTAGCAACGTACTTTTTCTCTCACATATTACTATTCATTCGGTGCCCATTCTTGCTACACCCCACAATTCAATTAATAACTAAACTAATTATATAAACTCGAGTCGGAATTTCAGCACAGTTTCCCATGAAATATGGACACCCAGCCTTTCGGCTTAAGATAAATCAAACCTGTAAACAAGTTATACAATAATATCTCATTATAACCCAATCCAAACCAAGCTTGGCAAAGCCAAAGCATCTTAAAACATCCTTTTTATAAGAGGAAACTACTTTTCAACCTGTTTCTGCCTATTTCTCGACAGAAATACGTCTATTTCTCGACAGAAATACAAGGCTAACTATTAACTATGTGTAAGAGTTCGTTTCCAAATAATTACTAGTAACTATTAGGAAAAATTTCATTTTGGGTATCCGACGGTAGGCCTAATTGCAATTTGGGTATCTGTCTTTTCAATATTCTCATTTTGGGTACCTGAAATTTAAAAAATGGTTTCATTTTGGGTCATTTCACTAACGGCGTCAAAAATTCCGTTAAAATGCCGACGTGTCATTAAGCAAAATATTCTTAAAAAAATTTCTAAAAATTACCAAAAAAATTTCAAAAGTTATGAAATATTTATTTTTAGTTATTTAGAAGTTTCTACAATATTTTGGGAATTTTTAGAATATTTTTTGATTGATGACACGTCAACATGTTAACGGAATTTTCAACGGCGTTAGTGAAATGACCCAAAATGATACAATTTTTAAAATGTCAGATACTTAAAATGAGAATATTGAAAAGGCAGGTATCTAAATTGCAATTAGGCCTAACGTCAGGTACCCAAAATGAAAATTTTCCTAACTATTATATCACAACTACTCATACCTATCAAAATTTACATTAAAACTAGGTGATCGACCTCACTTGATCCCATTCTTGTCCAGTTGATTTGTAAAAAACAAAGTATTTACAAAGTTAGCCGAAGCTAATTAACCATTACTCTACCGTGTAAAAACAGTTTGAAGAAGACAATTTTAGAAAAACTTAAAGGAACATATTAACATGTCGTAGCTACTAGGATCATCCAACTTGCACATTATTGGCATTTAATTTTGTGCAAGTACAAAAAATATTAGCGAGTGAGGTGAGGATATTCTATGTGATGTGTAGTATTGGAGAGTAATCTAGAAAAATCTAGGACAAATCAAAGGGCGTGTTAAGTACCACACTTTTCTAGAAAATTTCTCCAAACTTCTCATCGAAAGCCATGTTCAAGAGAAGGCGTTCAAAACCGAAAAAGTTTCCAAAATGTTCTTAGAAAACTGTTTCCCACTTCTGTAAATTTACAAAGGGGCTGAATCAATGTTTTCCAAACTTTTCCAGATTTCACCTTAAAATTTGGAGAGATGGTTTCGCAATATTCTCCAACCCTCGCTTCACCACTTCACCGTCCCGTCCTTTTCTCCCTTTTCATGACGGCTTAGTTGCTGCCAGACAGCCACCATCGCCGATGGCTGAGCAAGTCGGTTGGCTACAAACTCGAACAAATCGAACGTCACATCAAGCAACAAATCAAAATCATCTCTCCATCAGACATAGTAGCTTTTGGTGGGATTGTGGGCTGTGCTTGTTTCTCGATATGGTCGTCGCTCGATTTGGCCGTCACTGATGCTTGATCTGGTCGTTGCTCAATTTGGTCGTCACTCGTGCTCGATCCAATTGTCTCTCGTTTAAGGAGAGAGAGGGGTGGGAGGGGGACGGAGAGGTGGGCGTGGTCGGCGTCGGTGAAGGAGACAGGGAGCGGAGGGGATAGGTGAAGGAGACAGGGAGCGGAGGGGATAGGTGAAGGAGAGAGTGAGGAAGAGATGGGATCCTTTGCCGCCGTGACAGTGAGACTAGCATGCACATGCACTTGTTCTTGCACTGTGAGTTCGCTCAGTATATGTGGATGAGGCTTTTTGGCATCAAAGGGGAATGCTTCACCGGCCCCTACCCTTGCCCACCACCTTGAGGCTGGGTATGTTGGTTTTGGAGGGGGTAAGGATAATTTGGTACCGTGTGCCTTATTCGCTATTCTTTGGTGCCTCTGGTTGAAACGAAATTCTTGCATTTCTTCTGGGACTTCCAAGCCACCCGATTTTGTGCGAGATCGGGTTGTTTATTTGGCCTCCCTTTGGGCCAAAGCAGCCGGGACTTTTTTTGAAGGGGGGATGATCCTCAGTGACCTTCGGCAGCGGGGTGATCTGTAATTAGCGATTCTTTTGTATTGAGCTCCCGTGAGGACTTCTCGTCCTCTTAGCTTGTAACTATTCTCATTTTGTTTTCTTACAAATTTTTCTTATAAAAAACAATATATATAAGGGGTTGGACTCAAAACATTTTCTAACTCTTTGGAAATTATTTTCAATGAAAATTTTGAACTTGTCATTTTCTCTAACTGAACTCAGCCCACATTTTTTTGAAAAGTTTGTCCCAACAAATTATTGCTTCGTCCAATCTTGATCTTGATCTTTATTTTCATATTCATCATTTCTCCAATCTGTATCTTCTTTTAAAATTGTTGTTCATCCTCCGTTGGGACCTCTATATCATCTTGTGTTTATCTTCGAAATTTTCTTCATCCTATTGGTGTTTTTGTTGGTACTTGTGCCAACAACCATTTCACTAATGCACATGTCACTAGCCACCTCCAGTCTTCTTATTCCCAAGGAATCTGGAGCTTTTATACCATGTTGAAGTTTTTGTATAGCAGAATAGCAATGGATTC
The DNA here is from genome assembly GCA_030267885.1 of Mesembryanthemum crystallinum. Classification (NCBI taxonomy): domain Eukaryota; kingdom Viridiplantae; phylum Streptophyta; class Magnoliopsida; order Caryophyllales; family Aizoaceae; genus Mesembryanthemum; species Mesembryanthemum crystallinum. Next base: position 6,311 of record BSSO01006675.1, on the reverse strand, counting down.
AAAATATTTCACTCATAATATTCAAATTATTTTTAAAATACGATTTGTACACACTCATAATTTTCTTGTCTTAGAATCTCTTTTAGTGAGAAAACTTAGCTCCACTTCATTTCACCTCACATGTTTTGGTGAGTGAGAACTCATGTCTCCACTTCCCACACTTGTAAACGGGTTTCCAAATTTCTTCTTAAATAGCCTCACCAAATTGAGTATTTAGCATTTCTAATATTTTATATTTTTTATTAGATTTTTCTACTCATCAAGTCCCTATATATTATAATTTCGCATATATCTTTCTAGACCAAGGAGGAGTGTTGGAGAGTAATATAGAAAAAGTCCATAAAGATATCTAGATATTAGTATAGATCTTTCTAGGAAGTTAATAAAATGAATAGAAAAATCTAAAGAAAGGCTTATATGTTAGAAAAATCTAGATATGTAGTTGGACAGGCGATATAAGGAGAGTTAGGCAACCCACTTGGAGGTGTAGGGAGTGGAGACAAGAGGTCCCACCAAAACACATGAGGTGAGGTGAGGTGAGTTATAGCTAAGTCACCAAAAGAGATCGTGGAAGAAGAAAATTATAAGTATGTACAAATAATGTTGTAAAAATAGTTTGAATACCTACACTTTTCTGACCTGTCACCCTTTTTCCAGATTTTTCTACTTATCAATCCCCTACTCATTAACTTCCTATAAAGATCAATACTAACTTCTAGATAATATCCTAGGTTTTCTAGAATACTGTCTTACATCTAATAATTTTGAGAATGAAGTGATTAGGTATAATATAGGACTAACCTCCACTGAAGGTAGGATGCGAGGTGAGAAATGATTTGATTGTGCATGTTGTGAAAACGGGTATTTTAAAAAGCCTTCTACAGCCACATTAATATTTAAAAAAAACTTCGGCGACAAGAAGGTATTTTAAATGACAATTTTGCACACTTTACTTCAAAAATTGGGATTTCGGTGAGAATTATCGATGTTACCTGTAAATATGTTTTTCCTATTTTGTTCAAATTTCTTTACCTTAAAATAGCTTGAGAGGGTTATTACAATGAAGGGGGCAAATAGACTTTAAGAGAAACAATCAATTTTAAAAAATCTTCACCGGAGATTGTCACTAGAATATCATTTTTAGGACTTAAGTACGCAAATGTCATTTTAATACCCTATTGTCGCTAGAGTTTTTTCAATTTCCAATGTGGCGAGAAGGGTATTTTTTAAATACCTATTTGGTAATTCTTAGGGCATATAAAGAGGAAGAATCGCACAACTTGGCTTCTGTTGTCCTGGACAGTGTTCCTTAGTAGGCACTTGCGGTACTCTAGTATTCTTGTAACAAACCTTGATTAGAAGTTCTCTTCTCTAGTTGTTATGGTTTCTATTAAGTAATTAGGAAGAATTTCATCTGAGTGCTTTGAGTTTGGAATGTATTTATTTTTAGGTGGAATGTATTTTCAGTAATCCCATTGGTGTAATCAACTTTTGGAATGGATTTTCTGTAATTTTGTTAGTGTTGCCTAAATGGGAATATTCGGAAAAAAAAAAAAAATACAATTCAAAAATAATATTTGGCTTTGGGAAAGATTAATACGAATGACATGCTACAACGGAGGACACTTGGGGCAACCTTTTATCTAGGTGAGACTGACCAATTATCATAAGTAGTGAGACTGACCACACGTCTTTCTACATTGTGCTGCTGCACAATTTCTTTAAGGAGGGTCTTCAGTGTTTTGGAGAAGCTTGGGTCTGTCCATCTTCTATTTTAGAGCTTTTCCAGGTTTGTTATGCTGGTTCTAGGGGAGGAAAGGAGAAAAAGATGCTGTGGTGTAATGCTCAGGTTGTCGATTGTGCGGTGTTTATGGTTGCAAATAAATGCATGAGTTTCTCAGGATCTTCCTTATCGATTCAACTGCTGTGGGATGGGGTGACTTATATGGCTTCTCTTTGATCCAAGACCCGCGGGGCTTTTAGGGATTTTACTTAATTACTAAGCTCCAAAGGAATTGGGCCAAATTTTAATGTGATCTTTCCATTGTTGATGTCATGTCCTGAACTGTACTTTTTGTTTGCTTATGATATAAAACTTTTTACTACAAATAAAACCATTTAAAAAGTACTATGCTAAACGTTGGAGCACCAAATAAAAGTTATCCTCTTATATTCGTACACTTACTAGGCCATTCTATGAGGTTGATGATTTGGTTCATAGTTGTCGGGAACGCACGACGCACCATAGATGTCGGTTCCAGGGCCGATCATCGTGGGTCATGGCTCGAAACCGACCCGAATTGTGAGGAAATGCGACCCAGTTCGCTGCTGCTAGCGATCAAGATCGCTTCAGATCTAGGGTTTTCTTAGTTGAGTGTCTCATCACTAAAATCAAGACTCAAGATGTTGGGGGTATTGTTCGAAAGTGAAGGAAGAATGGATCAAAAATGGTTGTTCATCTTGGCAACAGTGCTCTTGCCGGTCATCTTCTCCGGCAACTTCTGCGGCATGCCTGTGTTTTTTTCTTTCTTTCATATAGGGCTAAGTTTAACCAACCCTCAGCAATACTCTCTTAGTATCTTGTGCCCAAAAAGGGAAAATACGAGTAGAGAGAATTAAACGATTAATGGGAAATGAGAAAGGATTAATTGCTGTAATCAAATTATCATAACTATGGAAGGTGGAAAATTTGATTTGAATGGCAATATTTTAAAGTCATTGTTTTTATTAACCCAGATTTGTTTCCATTTCTTTTTTTTTTTCCTTTTCTTTTCTTTTGACCATCTTTCTTTTTTTTAGTGAAACAATAAAAACCCTAGTATACTATCGTACCCTTCGTCCCCACTCAACCTACTCCCAAATGTTCCCAATTCTTAAAATTTTTGATTTTCGTTTCCGTTCCCGTCCCACGATCCGGAACGAATCGCGTTTTGTGCAACTATGATTTGGTTAGTTCTCCTCATTTGAATTCTTATCGTGGAAGGCTGCATACATGTAGACCTCCCTAGACCCTGCCCTTGGCAGGGATTATCATTGGGTCGTTGTTGTTGTTGGGAAGGTTCCCTTAAATCTGTAGAACTTGTAGTACTGTTTGCTCCGACAAAAAACATAGTACCTTTTCAACTCACCTTAAAATTCATTATTTTCTCCCTTGGGCGGTTTTCTCCTCTTTTAGCAACNTCTCCCCTTATCCTTCTTCCTCTCCTTTGAATTATAATTCTCTGATGTCCTATTGTGCAACTTGCAATTAGAATATGTGCAATTTGGCAATTAGGAATCACTGAATATTGGATGAAGGAAAAGTTTAAATTGTTGATTTCATCCATCCTAGCAAACCATAGGGAACCTGCCTATTTCCTCTACCACTAGCCTGGAATCTGGATTCTCAATCTTTTGGTTTTCGGGTATGCTGATCTTAGTGTTTCTATTTTGTATTGTGGCCACAACTCAATTCAGCTCTCTGTAGATGGAGCACAAATAAGGAGTTAAACTTCACGGTGGGATTTATACGGTTCAGGAAGATTCCTTGGTGCTCGCAGTTGACTTCGCTTAGGTTGGGCCATTATTGTTGCCAACTATTTTGGATTCATGGAGGTCAAATTTCCCCATTTTGAAACCACAATGTTCCTGGAACTGCCGAAAACTCAGGGGAAACCTCCTTAATTTACAGCCAGTACCTACCTATTGTTTGTTTCCTCTCTAAGACTTTTAGGTTCCCACTTTTGTCTCTGCTTTCTACCATCTCTCTTTAATGGTGAAATTGTCACTAGTCTTTCATTGGCAACAATGTAAATATCGATATAAATAGGCTTTTTGCGACCTATGTAAGCATGATTATATTTTCATAGCCATTTCCGAGATGTTCTCATTTCCGATATTTTTGGAAAATGCCATCTGCTGTTTGTGTTTTGTCTTGTATTAGCTTTCCTCCTTCCTGTTACTGTGCATCTTCCCATGTGTTTGCCTCCTTTTTTTNGTGTAAGTTGAGGGACAGTGGCATTTCAGGTATCAAGCAGCAATTTCTTGAGAGCTAGGGGTGAGTAGCGTAGTGGCGCACTCCCCACTCGTCCCCAGCAATGACTGGGGTTCGAGTCTCATTACCCACAAAAAGTGGGTGGTTTCCTTGCCTGTTCAAAAAAAAAAAAAAAAACGAGCAATATCTTGAGAAATGACATTTGCCTAATGATAGGTGTTTAATTGTATCTGAGCCTTCAGTGGTGAAAAGTGTTGTCAAGTGTGGAAGTAGTTGACTGTTTCTGTGTAGATCAGCAGGTTGCTTTTTGAATTTGATAGTGCCTTTTGACTCCTGACTTATGAAGAGTTAGTGTGCTAAAACATCGGCTTTTTGCTAACGTACTCGTCTTCTTTTATTATTGTTTGTTAGTTAAGGAAATGGAATGAGCGATGGGTGATTTTAGATCCTAGTACAGGCAAAATGGAATACAAGTAAGTTTTATCTGTTAAGCACATTCTTTACTTTCATGTTTTCGAACACATAGGCTCCATTATTTATTCATCTGACTCAGGATAAGGAGAAATGAGCCAAATGTCAAGGGGACCATTATGTTTGATGCAAGTAGCACGATTGCCTTGTCTCCTGTGAATTTCCAGTAAGATATATTGATTCATTGGGCCATTTTTTTTAATGCTTTTATTGAGTTATTGCCTTTGTTCTCTGCGGAGATGAAATATTGATTCGTGCCTTCTTTTGGTTTCACCTGCTTCAGTGGATTACCGAAGTATGATGGGTGCTGCATCTGTATCCATGATGATTTAGTTGAAATTAAATTGATCTGAACTATTTAACCTTATGTGTATGAGAGAAAGAGAGAGAGAGAAACGGAAATTACTTCATGCTTCTTAACTGAAACATTCAGATATAGGAACCCCACAGAAGAAGGATTATTTCCTCTGCGCTGAAACTCCTGGAGCTGCCAGAGCCTGGGTATCGACTTTGCAGTAAGTCTTTTGGTTTTACATCCCTTTCTTCGTTTTTTTTCTTTTAACAACTTGCTCATTTCCTTTATTTCTTTTTCTTGGGAAGTCTTATCATCTTCTCTCTCTCTTATAGTTGTTCTCTTCCGATTCTCTCTCTAAGCTCCCCTCTCTGATACTTGCATATGCATCGACACCCTCCTTGCACACACTTGCAGAAAATTGCTACGGGGAGACTTGTTCCATGTCTAGTTTACATTGTTGCAAGCATGTCTCCTGTGTTTAATCTTTGTTTGGTCAGCTTGCATTGTCTCCTTCAAAAATGAATTTGTGAATCTCTTCTTTTCTAGATTTATGTGCATGACCATACATCTGTATAACTCCCACTTTATGAGCATATGTATCTAGCCTTTATTTGTCATGTAGGAGTTAATACTTTCTAAATCCTTTCATTTTTTGGATCTCAACTAAGAGAGGGAGGGAGAACTCCCCTTATTGTACAAATTAAGAACGAAAATCACCCACTAGATCTAAGAAAATTGGATGGCCGAAGCAAAAACAGTTAACATACAGCATACCTCCCTTTCTCCCATGACACTTCCTCTCTCCCCCTCCCCCACCCCCACCCCCAAGAGTCCCCCGACCAACTGTTGCCCAACCACTGCCACCTTTTTCCAGTGAACAACACAGCGATGGTTCGCAGCCCCCAGCGACAACTCTGGTGGCCCTACGAACAACCCCCCACTCCCCTCATTCTCCCACCCCCATGCTCTCTATCTTTCTTTCTCTTTTCTACCCCTGNACCACCCCCGCCCACGCCCAGACCACCAGCAGGGGTCGCAGCTGGTAAGTGACCCCACCGGTGCCCCTCGCCGTCCACCTCACCAGTCCTCGCCCTTCTACTTCCCCCATCCCCATCCTTCTAATCTCGCGCAGGCTGCTGTAGGGGTTGCCGCTGGCTGCTGAACCAAGTGGCTTCCACCAGCTTGCCACCCTTGACCCTTGAAACCTCCATAACCACTTTACTACCTCACAAAATTCACCTCCCCAATTTGTCCCAACCTTGCCAATCCCTGATCAGGCTTATGGGGAAGATGGCGAAAGCCTTAACAGGTGCAAATATACAAAATTGCCCCTGTGCACTTTCAAAATGACATTGTCAGCGATGACCTATTTTATTTTTATTTTTTTCATTCTTTGACTTTCTTTTAAGGAAAAATTTCATTTTGGGTACCCGACGTTAGGCCTAATTGCATTTTGGGTACCCGTCTTTTCAATAATCTCATTTCGGGTACCTGTAAAATTAAAAGTTGTCTCATTTTGGGTCATTTGACTGACTGGGTTAAAATTTCCGTTAAATGCTGATGTGTCATTTA
>BSSO01006674.1:0-11706 GCA_030267885.1 Mesembryanthemum crystallinum | reverse complement strand
TTTTTATATATCATTATTAAAAATTGAATCAAAATGAGTTAAATGAAGATATTTAATGTCATATCATAAATAGTTTAGATAAAAATAATACATATGAATGTTGGAGTAGTTGGCAAAGAGTTAGTATTAAAGCCTAAAGGTTTGGAGTTCGAATCTTCTTAACTATGATTTTTTTTTTTTTTTTAAATTGAGAAGATGAATGTGGTGCTTACATGGCAATGCATGTGACACGTCAACGTATATGTGGCGGTACCAAATGCTAACATGGCATGCTGACGTGTCGAGCTCTGGTTGAATCGTTGTGTTTTAAACTAATTATATAGATTTCTACATTTTGTTTAGTTTTGTGTCTCTTTTAGAGTAGAAGTGACAGTTTTAGGAGTTACTTGTAAACTTACATAATAGATAATACTATTCAATTATGCTATTCAATTAGATGAATACTATTAATAGGTGTAATTACTTCTGATGATGTGGTGTCATGTCAAAAATGTTAAAGTTTGACACGTGGCAAGTGGAGAGGGGAGTGCGTTGTGTTTTATTAGTAATAGATTAGTAATACACCTTGCGTTGTAAGGATTTGGTATATTTTATAATATACATAAAATAAGTTTCGATGATTACACTAATGACGGATCGAGATTCTTATTTCTTAAAAAAATATTGAGATGATGCTCAGGACAATTGTTTCCATATACTAAGAATTATTGGAGCATTGCACAATCAGTTGATCCCTTTAAAGTTTAAACCATGTATGAACCCATTTTTTTCATTTACTACGTATGTACATGCTTGTTTGCTGGACGAACTTTCAAATTAAAGTAAGGTTTTGTACTCAATAACCAAAAAAATATATAGAGAACAAATTAGAAAATTTTGCCGTTATATATTTCTGATAACCATTGCCCAGATTAGAAATAGCGACTGAAATTGGTCCCTTCAGTTTAGCGGGTAAATTTCTTATGTCTTTAATAGTTTCTTTCATATTTGTTTCAATTTGTTTGATGTAATGGTGTGAAATTGATCAAATTCCCTGCTTTCTTATTGGGTTTTGCTCTCTGGGTTTTATTTCTATTTTACTGATTTTGTGTTAATTTGTCTTTTGTTGTTATGTAACTTTTATAATTTTTTTTGAAATTATATACCTTTTATGAGGTTTTTTTGTTGCCGATCTATACCAAAAGTCATTTACGGGCAAAAAAACAAGTGAATTGCCAGATTTACCCCTCACTTAAGCGGTTTTATTATTTTGAAATCTAATTTCAATTATTAATATGTATGAGGATTTTTTTTTAGCAAATGTATTAACCTTATGATTGTAGAAACCCTTCCCAACAAAACCCAACCCCCAATTTATTTCATCTGTACCTGTTTCTCACTCCTCTCTCTTTCTCTCATATCTCTCTCTCTCTCCTCTTCTTGCTTCCTGTTCACCATTTTTACTCAAGCAAGGGGGCATTTGCAACAAAACCCATAATTGCACCTTTTAACCTTAGATGAAAGAGAACTAGAAGTAGACATCCTAAAAACCCTAATTTTTTCCCCCAAATATATTTCAAATTTATACCTTGATAATCTTCAACGATTAAAGACAGAGCCTAATGAAATCCTCTTCTACAACTGCGATTTTTGCTTTAATGGAGAAGAGAAGAAAAGAGCTTATGCATTCATGTCGTGAAGGTGAGATGAAGAGAAAAAGAGAAAGGTGAAGGAAATATAGATAGGCAGTCAATAATAAAAAATAAAGCTAGATCTAAATTTAAAAAATAATTAAATAGATATGAAAGGAATTTCTCAAAATCAAAAAATTCAAAATCTTCTCCGATAGGGGTATATCAGGCAGTTACATGGTATTTATCCCAGAAAAGGCTTTTGGTATAGATAAAAAAAAAAAAAAAATCTTCACAAAAGTTACATATTTTCAAAAAAATTTATAAAAAATATATAACAAACGAAAGTGGACTATAAAAGGTATATAATGGCAAATTTTCCAAGAAACTACAACAAGTTATCATTTTGCATATAAAAGTATTATATAAGTAATTAAAATGATTAAAATTGTTTATTGTTTCATTATTGTTTTGTAAAAAGAGTAGGAATTCATCTATTATCATGAATCTTCTTTAACAATTTAACTCCTTATAATAAACCTTAACATAAGGCATCTCTTTTCATTTTTTTTCCATACTGTTAAATCTTTTTTACCCTTTTTCTTAACAAAATTTGTGTTGTTAATAACTTGAAAACATATAAACAAAAATATGGTTGTGTTTGGCAAGACATAAAATAAGCTTTTGTTTTAATTTAAGTAGTTTTTTTTTCTTTTTTTTTTTTTGTTAGTCAATTGAATAGATGTAGTTACCGATCATAACTAAAACTCGTGTGTTGCGCACGCACAAATCACAATCTATTATTTATTATAAGGAGTTAAAATTAGTAAATTAGATGTACATGAAACCGTAGAATTACAACATGGATGTTTTAGAATTTTATCACATTAATATTTGTAAGTTCTTTTGAATCATATGTACCTAATCAAATTGGTCCAAGAGATAGGCATATGCATCAATGGCATTAGTTGCTTGGGAGAACAAAGATGAATTGAGTTTGGTATATAGTAAAAATTATAAAATGACGATATTATGAAAATATTAGTTAACTTGAATCTGATCTAATAAAACTTAGTTTACTTTGTAAATATTTATATATTTTCTTGAATTATTGGTCAAAAATTTTCATCTTTGACCTAAAAAGTCCAACGTAATGAAAAAGATGAGATAGAGGGAGTAGATTATAACAGTAATAAAAACATATTCATAAGTTAGTTGTTACATAGTCATTGCTGCTCACATAGCAAGCTGATATGGGGAGATGTGGTTGAAGGTGTAACAACTCACTAATGACGGAGTTCTCAAAAATTATTTTCTTTTCTTTTTTTTTTTCTATAAATAATTGTAATGACGGAGTTATATATTGCAGTCTCTAAAAAGGAGCTTTGATAATTAGTGTGATCTTTTCAGTTTTATGGAGTAAATGGTTAGTATAGGTCATAACTTCAATTCTAATTCACTGTGCTTCATAAGATAGATGTAGTCAACTACTTGTATATTTGCTTGATAAAGTCAACCATGAAAAACATAATGGGTAGATGGACTGATATGCAGCTTTTACTATCAATGGGTAATAAATAACTAAAAGAAAAAAAAAAAAAAGAAACGATTAGCAATGAAAATTTTCTTTCCGTTGCTAAGCTTAGAAAGAAATTTTAAAAATCAGCTGCAATAAATATTTTAGCAACGAAATTTTCTATTTTGACAATGTTTGAATTGAAATGGATTCTTCTTTTCCATTGCTAATTGTTGGCAACGGATTTTGTTTTTGCATTGCTAACTTGGCTACATAATCATAAGATCTGTTGCTCAAAAAAGGGAATTGTTAAGTGGGTTGTCCCACATGGATAAAATGAGAGTGCCTTGAGTTGTTTATAACTGGAGTTACTCCACCCATTGTCAATTGGTTTTGGGTTGAAACCTCCTCTGTGTTATGCCACTCTCTAATGGGCCCAAATGTTGAGAATTTAACAGAAATTGTTTTTTATTTTCCTTAGTAACGGAATATGAAATTCCAATGCTATTTTCGTATGAAAATTTATACTTTTTAAGAAACTAAAAGCAATGGAATTTGCTATTTACGAGCTAGCAACATAATTTGCTATTTCCATTGCCAATTAGCAACATATTTTGCTATTTTCGTTGCTATTTAGCATTAGAATTTGCTAATTTCATTGCTAAATATTTATCTAGGATATCAATAAGTGTATTATATTGCAACTACTCTATGAAAGCAAGTTTAGAAAGGTGGTTGGAAGTTCGGAACCTATTATATTAAACAAGATATTTGTATTTACTATTTATTAAATAAGTTTAGCTACGAAAAGAATACCCAAAAAAATCCGTTGCACTGCTAAGCTTAGCAATGCAAATTACAAATTTTAGAACTCTATTCGTTGCTAAGCTTTGCACACATATTGATATATATATATATATATATATATATATATATATATATATGAATCCGTTGTCAAAGTTCATAGCAACAACGTTGTTTTTAGCAACGGTCAAAATCTGTTGTCAAGGGGTCATAGCAACGGAATAAATGTAATACGACAGTAAAACATGTAGTATTATTAGGAGCGGTAAAATAGTAGTAAGTAATACTTAATGACAATAGTTATTGTAAATAATTGAGCCAGTAGATCTTTTTGGCTATTTTTCCAGGTATTTTTCCAGTGATAAGTAAAAACAATATTGGTGAAATGTGAAATTTCGTAATAGAAATGTGCATGTGAATAGTAAGATTTTTCAAGTTTGTGTGATATCAACCGGGAATGTTAATTCATGGTAGTTTTTTTTTTTTTTTTTTTGGACAAAATTCATGGTAGTTGATGAAAAGCATATTACAGATACTCCAGACACACGATTATCTGACTTTTATTATTTCGTTGAAAGTTCTGGCACCTGAAGAAGCTTTAATTAATTGATTATTTGCTCAAAAAGTTGAAAAAGATAAGTAACTACGTACTAAAAAGCAAAAATTGTGGCAGCTTACAAGTTTGAAGTCTTTTTTCTAGTGGGTGATGTTAGGCCCAACACATGTCAATAACGCATCAACGCTATATCCTTAATTACGTTTACGTTTATATGTGTTTGTGGATCTTGAATTGTTTCATAAATCTCAATTATGTATATAAGTTTGGTTCATATAATTATCCTTTCTCCAAACTCTCAATACTAAATTTGGAAGCTAATTTTTGGAAAACTACTGTATCCTAACAAGCTTTTAACTAGTATGCTATTGCGTCCGTTCTTAAATAATCTTTTCAGTTGCTTTATGCACACATTCAAGGATGAGGCAAAATTACTCTCTATCTCTTTATATTCACATTTTTTTATGGGGGAATAAATATAAGGAAGGTTATTTTTGTAACATTTGTGATAATTTAAGGCCAATATAAAAAAAAGTGTAAAGTTATTCATAGACGTACCAAAAGAAAAAAATTGAAAAATTTATTCAAAAACAGAAGGAGTACTATTTTATAGCAACTTATAGCAATTTTTTTTTAACTCATAATCTAATAACTTATTAACGATCTTGTATGAGATAGTTGTACGAGTCAACCACAACATTATAGCAGGTGAAAACATCACCTTTGTAAGAGTAACCAGAAACTTGTTTTTTCATATATTATGAGTCTTGTTTTCAAGCCTAAAATAAGTCATCTTTTATGAATTGGTTTATACATACGGTGGACCAATTTTATACATAGATTAACTCTTAGAATATTTTCTGAAAATTGAGAAATTATAAGGTGTAAAATCATTAGTTAGATTCTAACTATTAATTAGTAATTTTTTCCAAATAGATAATTGTGAAGTTATATACTAAACTAATTATTTTGACAGGGATCGGGTATGACTTTGATATCTTGAAAAGGAAACCAAAAAATTATTGGAACTCTGGCTGGTGAAACTTAATCCTGCAAGGTTGTACATGAATACATATTACTCCATCCGTTTCACTAGAATCTTTATGGTTGATTTGTGTACGTAAGTTAAGGACTTTGTTTTGTTCTTTGACTTCCCAAATTGGCTTAATTTGTACTCACATGTGATGGATGGGTAAGCGTGTATAAAGTAGTGCTAAATGGGTAACTTTAGACTTAAAAATTTTCCATTTGGAAAAATGTAAAGATTATTTTAGTAGAATAGACCAAAATAAAATGTAAAGATTTTAGTGTAATGGATGGAGTATCATATTTTCTGCAAGCTATAGCCTACAATAATTACTCCATTATTTGGATCCCCATTATATCATTATCAGGGACATTTTCCATGTGCTGGTTGGAAAGTCGAAAAATGCCTTAGTAAGCTATTGCAGTCAAAATTCTGTCACAATTCTGTCTGTTTAAAGTCTTGCTATACGATAAATAATCGTACTCCTACACTCAAAATAATAGTTTTATACAGCTTTATATTACACGTTGAACCAATAATTCCGGCGGGCATGTTATTTCCTGCATTTAATCCAGTGAACAACCCTGGCTCAAGCACATTTTCATATAGGCTTTTTTTTTTTTTTTTTTTTTTTTGGAACAGTATATGTATCTTCTAGTTAGTAAATCATGAGTATATTTTTCTGAATAATCCTATTTTTTTAAAATATTTACAATTTGTTTTTATAATCTAAATCATCCAATGGTGATCTAAAATCCAATTAGAAAGTGACTCTAAACAATTTAAATTGGTTTATATCAAGTATTTAGGGGCTATTTTAATTGGTTATTTAGAGATTACTTTTGAGATTCTTATGGGTGACTTTTAGGGGCAAATCATAACCACCTCACCATTAGGTTGCTCACAAGTATATATTTGCATTATATAAATTACATGCCTTTACATTGCAAGGGTTTAATTAAGACATAGTGATAAGATCATGCTTATAACAATTCCATTGCTATCGTTAGTGATGGATATGGGTGCTCACCCTACCAATGTTGCGATTTTTCCAGTTGGTTGTTCTCTACCTGACTCATTGTCTCAACGTATTATGTTTCATTCTCAAGCCATACAAAAGCATCGACCAAGGATCACGAAAGTTTTCCCAGCATCGAAGCTCCTTTCGCCCAGCCATAGGACACTTGGAAAAAGTCCTAATTCCAACAAGTTATTTAAGAGTAAAAGTCCTCCTCCTAACATTATTTGTGCTTGCAGGTACCAAGATGGCTTGAAGTGTAAGTTTTCCCCTTGCTACTTCGAAGATGAGCTTGTTTCCCTAAGGAATAAGATTGTCTTTCCTTCTCCTAACTATGTTAACATTTCGTTTTACTTTCCAGTAGTATGAGACAGTACTTCTTGTAACTAGTGTAAGGTAGGATGTGACTTCTTTTACTTTGTCAAAAAAGAAGGGGAAAAAAAAAAAAAAAACGGTACCAACGGCATTCATGCAAGAATTTGAGATAGATGTTGATTGATTGGGCATGATTATCATGGTAAACTAACTACAATCAGATAGCATTAGAGCCACAGTTACATGCTTTCGATTCCAGCTGCTGTTTTACAAATTCCTATACGTGAATGTGACCAGAAATTGAGTTTTCTTTGGGTTTAAGTACTTGTTGATTTTGTGTGGTCAATAATCATAATTTGTCCCTCGTTTGTCTGATCAACAATAATGGATACTAGTAGTAGTAGTAGTACCTAGTGTAATTGACAGAATTGTGCTAAGTCACGCCAAGTTGGACTTCACCGCACCATAAATGAATAAAATAATTAATATGCTGAATTATTATAGTAATACTAGTTGGGACATTGTGCGATGCAACGGTTTCAATTTTTTTCTTCGTTATAACTTTTGTACTGATTTTAGTTAACGATATTGGATATAGTTAATGTAAATATAAATAATTCAAGTAGATAAATGATTTTGATTTAATAATCTTCATGCTTTACTCTTACGCTATCTTTAGTTTTGCAAAAAAACAANAAAGAATTTTAGATATAGACCAGTTATGACATAATACGTGCATCCGACATGACTCTGGTTCAATTCATCTCAAAACCGATGTGAATAAGTTAAAAACCGAAAATCAGGCCGAGTTGTGTAATGTAAATTTTTAACTCTATTTTCCCTTTTTAGGTTGGCCTATATATACAACGTTTTGGACTCCTTCAATTTTAAAGTTACTTTCCCATAAAAAAAGAAAAAAGAAAATTAAAGCTACTAGCCCATTAAAAGTGAAGCGACTTTATCACAATGTAAGGGATTCGTCAGCTTCACATTGTTAATAAATAAACTCCATTTGGAGATTTCTTGTATTGACTTTCGATGTGGGACAATATTGGTTTTGCATATTGAAGACAATTGTCCCTCTTTCACCCTCTATGCAACAGTGAGGCACTTTTATAATAAAGAAATGCTATTATTTTCTGTTTATAATTCTTAAAATGATAACAAACTTTTAACTTCTATTCTCACTAACATTGTTTTCCCCCCTAATTTATTTGTTTGTTAGGTTTTAAAACTTGAATGATAATGTTTTTCTAATTGTTGCAAATAAATGATTACTATTGTATTCTTAAAACATAATGATTGCCCTTTAAAGTATGTGATCATCTTCATACCATCTTTGTTTTGCAAAAAAGCTTTTTATCTTATACTACAATCAATTAATATTGAGTCCTTAAACTCCAAATAAATATGTATACTCTCATCAAAAAGATTACATATATAGACCTTTCATCGAAAAAATTACATATACATACCATTCATGACGAAGCCCGTGCATTGGGATTATGCTGCAAAGTCTGTAATGGATGATAGATATACCGACGTTTCAGAAAATACATTAAGGTATACTCTGACCAGTCAAAGATGACGTGGCACTATATTTTCAAAAGTTTAGTTCAATTTCAGGATTTTGTGACCATAATGCCCTCAGTATACTTGTTGAAATTATAAAGTAGAAAGTAAATTTGGCTTTTTCTTTTGGGGGGCGAGGGGTAAACACAATGTCATATTTAGATATTTGTGTGTTTTTTAAATCTTTTTCATCTTTATAATTTTCTTTTAATCTATTTATCACTGTCATTAAGGATAAAACCTCCAACCTTTTATAGGGGCATTTTTGACATTTTAATTGTTCCAAAAATCGAATTTCTCATTTTTACTCAACTTTACCAAAGTAATATACCTCAATGTATTTTTTGAAACGTCAGTATACCTATATGTATTTACGTTAAATCTCAATATACCTCACTGAAATTTACCCAATTTTAAAATTGTTTGAAAACCATTACAGACTTTGCAACATAATCCCAATGCAAGGAATTCACCAACTTCACATTATTATTTATAGACTTCATTTGAAAGTTCCTTATTCTGACTTTTGATGTGGGACAAATCTCGATTTTCATATAGAAAATAATTGTCCTTTTACTTTTAATGATTTATAGTTAAAGGTATATTATTTTTTTATGCTTTTAATTCCTAAAGCGATAATGCACTTTCAGTTTTCATTCTCACTAACTTATTTAGATTATTTCCTATGATTTGTTCGCATAATCTATATATTCGTTAAGTTTTAAATCTTGATTAATTTTCTTTCAGTACTATTTTCGTCCTATATAACATACAAATAACTTATATATGAAAGTTTTTCTTTTAAATAATTTTTTCCAGCTGCTTTATTTTTCACAATTCCTATACGTGAATGTGACCAGAAATTGAGTTATATTTGAGTTTAACTACTTGTTGATTTTGTGTGATCAACAAAGATAATTTGTCCCTCGTTTGTTTGATCAATAATAATGGATAGTAGTAGTAGTACCCCAGTGTAATTGACAGAATTGTGCTAAGTCACGCCAAGTTGGACTTCACCGCACCATAAATAAATACAATTATTAATACGCTGAATTATTGTCGGTATATTCTATATCATATCCTCATACAAATGAATAGCCCTCGATTTCCACGTTTTTTAATCCAGTTGTTGAAAAAACAAAAAAACAAAAACAAAAAAAACAAAAAAAAAAAAGAAAGAAAAAGAAAAAGAAAGAAAGAAGTTATACTATATTGATTGATGAAGGAGAGTGGGATGATGGGTTGGAGCAATAGAAGGTAAGAATTGAAGCATTATGTTCATGGTGGTTGAAGAGTGGAGGGCTAGACTACTGATCATGTGGGTTGGGACCAAGGGGTGTAATTGGGACTTGAAAACTTTGCGTAGTAGACTAGCCAAAGTACTAGCATTAGCTCCCCAAAATGATAGATGGAATTAATGCATCTTGATTTGGTTGCGAAAACAATAGTCGACATCAATGTACTTGCTGCGAGAATACTGGATCGGATTCACTCTGATGTAGGTACCTTAAGGAGATTGAGATGATTATGGAAAATGTAGAAATATTCATTTTACTTATTCTGTGCTTTTGGAACTGGTAACTGACTAGCTAGACACAGTCAATGGCTGATGGGCAAAGAAGGGGTAAACAATTCATTTTATAACCACACCAAAAATAGGGGCATGAAGTCTCGAACTCGAATATCCTCAACTTGGAGGGGTGGTGCTGAAAACACCCTCCCTCTGGTTTTGTAAAAGTCTCATTCTAGTTCTTGGTTTTAAGTAAACAAGTGTTATTCTAAGATTTCAATGCAAAATTTTGATTACATTTTCTATTTTATCCTCGATTAAATGCACTTACAAATATCTTATCTTTTTTCAATATAATAATTTCAATTAAACGAAAATTTCCTAAGATACCCATGAACTTTGACATAACGCCTGTAGTACCCATTGTTTATAAAATGTGATTGTGGTACCCCTGAAATCTTTACAAGGTGACCAGCATACCTACTAAGCCATAAAATGATTATAATGCCCTTAAAATGCACATTTTTTGTGTAATGACCATGTTTGAATTTTATGTCTCTTTATTTTATAATATTAATTGATAAAAATTATTAAAAAAAAAATATAAAAAAAGTATAAAAATCCATATCCCAACTCTAGATTTTTTTTTTCGAAGTAGAAAAATTTTTAAAATAAATTAAAGTAAACAAATAAATAAATTTTAGAAAATTTATTTTAAATTTACATTTTAAAAAATTTCTATTTTTAAACTTATTATATACTCTAGATTTTAATTAGAAATTTAATTTCATTTTTAAAAAAAAATATTAGTTTAATTTTTTTTTAAATTTAAAACTTTAAATTTTTTCCTTTTTTTAAATAATATTAGTTTTTTTAATGATTTTTAAATTTTTCTATGTTTTCGAATTTTTTATCAATTAATATTATAAAAGAGAGAAACACAAAAGTCAAATATAGTCATTACACAAACAATGCATTGTAGGACATTGTAGCCATTTTAAGGGTTAATGAGAACGTTTGTCACTTTGTTGAAAGTTAAGGGGTATTACAGGCACACTTCAAAAAGATTGGGTACCAAAGACATTACATCAAAGTTCAGAATACCCCAAGAATTTTTCGTTAATTAAAGGAAAAATTCCACTCCGATGCCCCGAGGTTTAGCATAATCATTTTTTGGTTACCTATATTTTTAATATTCCCACTTTGTGCCATGTGAATTGCAAACTAGTTTCACTTTAATTTAATCCGTTAACTCCGTTAAATTTTTCGTTAAAAAATCTTATGTGGCACCTCTAAAAATGAGCCTTTTTTGTCTTTTTTTTGTTATTTTTGGATTTTTATTATGTAAAGAAGAGATA
Source organism: Mesembryanthemum crystallinum (assembly GCA_030267885.1). Lineage (NCBI taxonomy): Eukaryota > Viridiplantae > Streptophyta > Magnoliopsida > Caryophyllales > Aizoaceae > Mesembryanthemum > Mesembryanthemum crystallinum. The sequence goes on along the minus strand of BSSO01006674.1, from coordinate 420 downwards.
TAATTTAAGTATGACAATTTATTCAACAATTTTTTTCACTTTAACGTAACATTAAAAATAATGGGTGGCACGTCATCATTTTAACGGATTTTTTGACGGAGTTAACATAATGAAGTAAAGTGAAACTAGTTTGTAATTCACAGGGCACCAAAGTGGAAATATTAAAAATATAGGTAACCAAAAAATGGTTATGCCAAACACCAAGGAGTAACTCTCTTGTACAAGCGTCTAACTGTTAGACGGCCTAATTTAAGGTTTACTTTTTGTAACTTTGAGGTTTTTTTTTAGTGGTTTACAGGCTACTTATACAACTTGACCCAATTTAGGAATAACTTTTCGCAATTAAGTGGCTACTTTTATCGACTTAAGAGTTACATTTTTATGACTTCGGGTAATTTTATAAAATATAAAAAGTAGCCC
>BSSO01006673.1:0-11706 GCA_030267885.1 Mesembryanthemum crystallinum | reverse complement strand
TTAAGTGGTTGGACTCCATCACTTATAAACCAATCACACTCCGCACATTCTTCCGATGTGGGACTTGGGGTGTTACAAACTCCCCCACTTAAGAACGCAACGTCCTCGTTGCGCCTGGGGCTTTCATCTGGCCCAGAATCCACCCTTGCTAGGTGGCAGCTGACTTGGGCTCTCTGGGCTCTCCAGGCCCAACAGGCTCAGCCCACGGTCACAGGGTTGCTCTGATACCAACTGTAAAAGTCCAGCCCAACCACCATCACAACACAACCCACAAAGGTGGGAAATCTCCCAATGGGCCCATAGAAGGGGCCACTTAAGCCCAAAAGGGGAAAGCCTTGTTGTTTAAGTGGTTGGACTCCATCACTTATAAACCAATCACACTCCGCACATTCTTCCGATGTGGGACTTAGGGTGTTACACCGAGTGTAACTGGATCCTGCCTAATATTTGATTTTGGAATAGAACCACTCCGAAAATGAGAAGTGAATCCATTTGGAGCACTATAGATATTAAATCTACAGCTGATATCACATGCTGATTTAAATAAGTCAAATGATATTCACATATGTCAGCTGATGCTGTTCTGGTAATTTCAAGTGTATACAAAACTTAGAATTAGACCCTCCAAGAATGTTTTTCTAGTATGCAAAGAAAAAAGTGGTCATTGCCCTCAGCAGAAAGAGACAGAAAAGACACACATTTGGGAATGGAAATTGAGGGGCTTTCTCCTCCATAGGAGGTAAATGATGCTGAAGTTTGAACCTGCTCAGAGAGCAAGATTTGCAAGAGAGGACACACAGAGTATCAACAAGCCAAAGCCTCTTGTTATAGTCAGGATTACTAAAGAACAAAGTCAAGGAATTGAAGAAGCACATCTCATTTGATTCCATCATGTTGAAAAGTGCAGGTTCCCGAAGATGTTGAGATTATAAAAAGAGCTTGGAAAACCAGAGCTTGATGGACGTATAAGACTGTAAAGATGAGAGGGAGCATCTGCAGAGGCCATTTTCACCAATTTGATACTTTGAAAGTGAACCCTATCCCTACAACCCAGATCCATTTATTACTTGATTAAAGGAGAGAAAATATGAGATACCTGACAAAAACAATTTAAGGAGATTCTTAACCTTTAGACCTGCAAGTACCCACTTTGCATGATTTTGCAACCATTTAAAACTTGGAACACTAACATACGCCAATTTATATTTCCTTGAAATTTTACATTCGTAATAGAAAAAATTGCACAATTGCATCCAACTATTGGTTCGTGACACTATGCAATCAAGAAAAATAAAGTATTTTTGTAAACACATACAGGTTTAGGTGTACTTTACACACACGCACACATACCACGTTCACATGAATTAGGATGTATATGCTTATAGTTTGATTGCTGTTGCAACTTTGCAAGAAGAGAAAACATTTAAAACTGTATCTTACAACATTGCTAGGATTACCTTGTTGTGTCTATCCAGTGAAGATGAGAGTGTTGTCCAACATCTAAGTGAAAAGTAATCTCAGTACCCTTCTGCTTATAACACAAACTCTTGCTGCATGCATTGCTGATAACATATCTGCACCCGAAAAAGAATTTAATTAATATGATTTCTTTTTTTTAAATGAAAAGATCAGATGATCACTCTTCATGGCAGATGCAAGCACTTCACACGCTTGACAAGAATCCCACAGTATTGATTCAGCTCGTGTCAGGCCTGAATTTCTACTTTCGATTGTTATTCCAAGGATCTTGTGCCTGATGGCATTAAGCTTTATGCCTCAAGTAACACCAATCTGGTTACCCTCATTTGATTATAACAAATCTCAAATAAGACATGTCTCATCTTTGTTTTGGTGAGACGTACCAAAAACTCACCCATAAAGAAAAAATTCACCATTTTCTTGTGGAAAAAGTGAGAGTGCTTGTAGAAAATAAAAGAACATACAATGTACAAAGTAACAATTTTTTTTTAAAGTAAAAGCTTACCATTTTCTAGCAAAAACTCACCCTTTTAGTGTGTCTCATCATTTGTTTTGCTTAAGACTCATCTCATGCAAAGACATATTTAACTCTTTTTATGCAACAGATGAAAGGGGAAAAACAGATTCAGGGTGTAATTATAGGCCATGTCTACCACCATAATTTAGCTAGCTGAGCTCAATTTGGCTTGATCAAGCATCAAGCCAAGCACAAGCTTTAGCTCCACTTTAGCAGATGACTCTTGATGTATAATATTCATATTCCAAAATGATGTCATTGTGGGACGCAAAACCTTGGTGGATATAGTATAATTCTTGGCAGAAACATGGCGTATCAAGAGAATTCATGATAGGTAAAGGGGTGTTCGAAAAAGCTGTTACATGCCTAGTATGGTCGACAAATAGCTGACACAGCCGATATATAAATTCACGCCACGGCTACCGCGATGCATTACACGATCCCTGCAAACTACTTGATGGATATTTTTTTCTTTTTTATAACATGGGTATCCGAGCATCTCGACTAATCCCATGGGCCCTAAAGTTAACGGCAAAGAAAACCTCCAGAGGCCCTAAGGGGACTCGAACTAGGTACTTGATGAAGAATCTATTCAACCAAATTGAAAAACATTATTCACTCTGATTCTCTAAAGAATAACACAAGGGTATAACCTTTTTATGACAAAAGGACAGCTTTGATTGGTTAAGAACCCACTCCAATACCAAACTGATGGAAAAACTCTCCAACCAAAATTCAAAACTTGAATTCATTCTGATTCTCTGAAGAACATAAAGGCTATATATACCTATTAGGTGCCATGGAGAATAAGAGAAGAACCTATTTTCCTATTATAACTAAAAGACTGCTTTCCAATTGCTAATAATGCCAATATACTATGATTCACTGTCCTAGTAAAATATCCTAAAATAAAAAAGTAATGAATGTTTTCAACGACACAAATATTCAGAAAGTGTTGCATCCACACATAAGATCTTAACTTTCCTATTCCCTTTTCTTGTCATCCGGATCACTACCTTTCCATGATGTTATGACCGATACTGTTTTGCGACTGTAACGGAGATTTGACATCCTGGGCTCAAAGTTGCGGTTGCATCGCAATCGCGATACTGGTCACAACATTGCATAAATGTAATGTTACGGGCGTCGCGTAATGGGTCGTGGCTATCGCGTAAAGTTGTATAGGCCATATCATCTGTGTTTGTCAGCCATTTATTGGCCAAGTATGGTTGCATAAGAGATAAGACACTGCTTCACGTATCGGGATTTCGTGTTTCAGCAACCTCAAAAACCAATACACACCGGCATATACATCGCGTATTGGCCGACATTTGATATCCTTCCCATCGTGCATAGCTCAAGGACTAGATATTGATAACCTTAATCATGTCATCATGTAGATATTGCTCATAAAATTATATGTAAAAGAATTGTAAAAAATCTGTCACCTTGGCTGGAATGTGATGGCTCTTGTCCGCCCTGTCAGTGGACCATCAAGTAGATGTGAGGTCACTGATATAACAGCTGCAGTATTTGTAGATGGTTGTGGAACCAAAACAGTAGTCGACCCACTAGGAGCCACAAGAAAGAATGAGCTTGACCATGAAGAGCTGGGCAAATTCTCTACAATACATTCAGTGTACCACCTGCTTACACGGACCATAATTTCACTAGCAACAGCACTTGGATCAGGAGAATACATGAATGGCTTAGCCTTTAGACCCTCATTAACTAAAACACTGGCCTCCTCATTATTAACCATGTTTGAGACATTGAAATCAGGTTCACTATAAGAGCCAAATTTTTCGTTCAAGCTGTTCAAAGAAGCTTCTTGAGCAACCAAAGTCAACTGATTCAGAGATTGATGACGATATATAGAGGAACCGTGTAAAACTGATGAATGTGTCAGTACAGTCCCTGAAGGTGGAGTGAAAATTTCCCTGGGTGAGATAGTATGATTTTTTGAGAAACAGCTTACATTACCAAAATTAAAGACTCTAGGATATAGCCTTTCCTCAGATGAAATGAGGCGAAGGCCGTCCTTTTGGTCAATGAAAAGCCCCTGTTCAGTAGAATCATAGCAGGAAGGAACAGTGCAAAAATTTTCAAGGTCATGGTCTGATCTTGAAATAGCGAGTGCGAACCCTGTACAGTTGTACAACAAGAAAGGAACAGAAATGCAGAGCTCCCGAGCACCTGAGGATGAATCCATCATCTTTTCTACTGTAACGTACATAGGACCTTGCAAAATGCACAATAGTGGATATCAGTAGAACAGAATAGAAGAAGTCACATAATATTAATGAACTTGACTTACTATCACTTAAATTAGCACTAAATGTCATTGTTTCAGTCAAAGATAATCCTGTTCCGCTTGGCTTAGCTTCTGCATTGAATGTTTCTCCACGTGGAAACTTAATGGTTGATGGTTTAAATCCAGGAATATCAAATGTAACAGCCAGATCATGAGAAGAATCAACATGAAAAAATGAGGCTTCCACCTGAGAAAACACAATGTATACATTAATATTTGCTCTGTGGAACCAAAATACAAGTTCTTGGCAGAAGGAAAGATCTTCGGTATCATAATCAGAGTAGAAAGCATTGTAAACCTCTGTGAGTAGTGTAGTGTGGCTAACACCACCAACTTCGATGGTGATAGAAACTGCTTGGGAAAGGTAATTCTTCACTTTTAACGGTGTAGTTAGTGTCACACGATGAATGAACCTGGTCTTTGATTCGTTAAAATTATTACGCTGATCAGAAGCATTGCCTGACTGCTTGAAGGAAATATTGATATCGGGAGATCTCCTTTTCAGTCTACCAGATAAAGGCAAGCTTATATCTTGAACTGATAGGCAACAACGAAAGAGATAACTGCTTGGATGAGATGGATAGCAAACAAGAGATCTCAAAAACCCACTTCTGCTTTCAGTTGAAAGAACCTTCGATAGATTATGCACCTCGCTCCACAGATAATTGTTACCAAGAGGACGCCACCTCATATGACCTGCTTCTGCCAGATGTAGAGGCAGAGGAAATTCCTGACCAGGATAAATTGGATCTACAACCTATTGTTCAAGAGATAATCAGAGCAATTTTGGGATCTGAATGAACAACTACAAATAATGACTAAAACCTTTAGTCACCAGTTGTAACATTTAAAGATTAAAGTTTCTTTTGGCATACCTTTGAGGACATGCCAAAAGGAATGTCAAATCGTAGCTCCAAGGGCACTGATGTCAAATTTGTGAATATGACCTGCATCAACTTAGTGTAAACAAAAGGCAGCAAAGAAATATGTCATAATAAGAACAGTCACACATACTCACTGTGGAATATAGTTGTATAAGCTTGCTATACCGCTGCACAGAGACATCAAACACTACAGGCACCAGAAACCCATCAAATGCATTTGCCCTTTTGTTGTCCTGTGAAAAGTTAACCTCAAAGTAAGTGAGGCCAACAAGATCCATCGAGATTGGGTCAGATATCTCGGATGTTCCCTCTAATTGGATGGTCATGAAATAATGCCCTGCCCTGTTTGAAAGTTTCTTACTCAGTCCTTCAGATGAAGGAGCTGATCTATAGCTAAATACTTGCTCCTCCAGTGTTCCATCAATGTATATAGGAACAGATGAACCTGGTGGAACAGTGTCCTCATATATTGATGCTGATGCATCAACATTGTCAGCACTGCCAAGCCCTTGATAGACATGGAATACAAAAGGTAAGGAGGTCATATTGTAAATGGTATAAGAAGCATATCTTCTTATGCCTAAATTCTCAACACACTGATAATCTTGAAGTTTTTGGCTCTTAGGAACCTCATCTATCTGCATCAGGCCCCTAGCTTCCTTAATCATTTCAACGGCCCTTAAGATAACCTGTGAAAATAAAAATAAAAATAAAACATACAAAACTATTAATACACACAGTCTCTCTCTCTCTCTCTCTCTCTCTCTCTCTCTCTCACACACACACACACACACACACACACACAAATATATATTAAAGCTGCAACATTGCAATAAAACATACCTCAAACTTGTTGGCTACAACAATAAAAAGAAGCAAAAAACAGCATACCTCAAAAAGTGATGTTGTAACATTCACATTCAGTTGTGTCGTTGATTTGAGCTGTATGTCAGTCATAATGCCACTATCAAGAAGAGCACCCTTGTCACACTTTCTCATCATACTAATCTGAAAGGGCCACGGTTCTACAAAAGGCTCCCACAAGACCTGCAGGTCATGAGCAACTACAATCAACAACAGGAATTTTAAATTTATTACCAGTATGATAGTTGTTGCTGTGATTAACAAACCTTGTGGATGTTATTGTAGTTAACAAGCAGGTCTCCCTCAGTGAAGAACTTTAGATCATCCTCCACAAGGCTTGTTTCTAGATGTAAATTTCTCATGAGTAGCTCTATTAAAGGTCCATTACAGCTCCACTGCATCGGACATGAAACAACAATAAAAAGAGAAACAATGTCATAAATGCATGAGCAATAAATGAAAGTCATGGCTGAAAATGAATTACAGGTAAGATAAACAAAAAAGAGTAATAAAGATTTCTTTTGGAGCACATTAATTTTATATAACACATGCCTCTCCATTGAGAATCTGGGTGAATCTGTCGAATGGTTTGGCTGTTAGGTTATCCATGAGTAAACACCATGCAGTAAAGCTTTCATTTTCTCCCATCAGTTCATGTTGACTTTTACATTCCTTAATGAGCTGTTTATTAAGTGGCCACCATAGTTTAAAGATTACGCAATTTTTTAAGATAAGAAATTATATAAACCAGAGTAAAGTAATTACAAATTCGGACAAAGAGTCAATAATAATCTAATAACAAATAACCCCAAGATTTTATTAACCAATGACGTTAAATGTCAGTTCTTATTAACCAAGGGGACAAGGAATCCGCAAAAGATTGAGCAATTTACAACCTATTAACATACTCAGCACTTAATTAACTTTTAAATTTTATGTTTTCTGGATGTTTCCAATGATTTTTAAAGAGTCAAAAAAAGAAAAAGACTTAAACTAGCAATTAACACATGTAATTTAGGTTATTATTTGATAATTTATTTATTTTTATAAAAAAAATTGTATTAAAACCAAAACGAGAGAATTATAAGCTAAAATGAAAAGGAGTCCCAAGAGATCTAGGGACAAAAAAATCTCTAATTACATATCACCCCAATGGCTGAATATCAGTGAGGATCATCCCATTGAAAGCCCCCACAGATTTGACCCAAAGAGAGGCCAAGTAGACCATCCTATCCCACACAAAGCTAGTGGTTTGGCACTCCCAGAAAAGACTCGTTAGTTCCGTTCCAGCCAAAGTCACCATATAATAGCAAAAAAGGCACACTATCTCAACAACCTACTATTTAATGATTTCTTACCATCAAAGCTTATCATGATACATCTCTCTGAATAATAGAACAACCTTCTCCACATATTAAGATCAGAATGTTAATAAGTCTAAATCCCAAATAGTACTAACATATTGAGAGAATGTTAAGGGTTGAAGGTTGGGGATGGAGAACAGGAGAAGCACCACACATCAATTGCTTGGAACTAGAGAACTAAATGAGGTTGTTCAATACCTTGCTTTGTTGAGACTATTTTAACCACATCCTTGGTTGAAAATACCACAGTTTGAACTAGTCTCACACCTAAGAAAAACGATCTAAGAGCTAGGTTTTATAATAGAAATTTCAAACAGGAATATGTCTATCACTTCTGAGTCAGAAAATCAAAATCTATAGCTCCACCAGCTTGTCCTCAATCACCTAGAACATGTTTGAGTAACACATCAAAAAAGAAAAACAGACAATATATAATGCTTATGAGTGCAGAGAAACTGAAACCGACTATACTAGATCTTGCTTCTTCTAGTTCAAAAATTAGAAATGCAATACAGTGATGCCAACGTTATCATAAGCAGCTATTCAGATGCTCATCTGGAGCTGTTAACCTTTGCAGTTAACATTATTTTCTGCCAACCAAGAGGGAAATAACCCTGTGAGGAGTCCAGTATGTCTAAAAGATTTCACTGATGACGCATATCAAGGAAATTGGCAGTGGTAGCATCAAGTATGTAGAAATAACTGAAAAAGGCCCCTTCCATACTTAACCATACAGTTGCGATTTTGTCAGTGTTCATCAATATTCACCTGAAACATAACTTGTATTCTTATGAAGTAAAGAGTGGCGAGTATGGGAAATCAGACTGAAACCCGAAATGTTTTCTGTGCCTTTAAGCAGCTATTGGGGTGAGATATTCAAACATTATCCTAATGAACCATAATGACTGTCATCAAGGAGGGAATTCTATCTTCTTTCCTACTTTAGGTAGCCAACAGGGAGGGCAGTGTTTCCTTAAAAGACGTATATAAAAAGGGCAGAGCCAGACACATATCGGAAGTTCCTTCACCTGTAGAGAAATTACAAAAATATGCTGTGCAACAAAGAACCAAAAAGAATTCGATAAAAAGATCTTGCAAAATTAGATGGCAAAATACCCTTCCATCAGTCAGCAGAAGTGAGACTTTCCTCAATTGCATGTTCAATTCCATACTCCCAAATGTTTCTGAAGTATTAGCTTCAGCAGATCCAAAATCAATACCTTGCCAAAAGTAGAATATTTGATGTGAAAGCCAAACATGAAAAGCTTCACAGTTTATATCAACTTTGACAATCATCGGGACATTATTGTCTTCGCAAAATTGAATCACTGCACCTAGCTGAACCAGCTGGAAGAAAGGCCAAGATCGTACAGAACCACTCTCACATATCCCCACCAATGCAGTTGCTTCCTCAAAATTAGTTTGAATTTTCACATTAGCTCCTTGAGTACTCAGTTCAGTGCTTCGACTGCGCAAAGTAATAGTAATGAACTTGCTGTCTTTACCCCCACTTAGAGCACTCCGACTTTCTGTATCCATGCCAGTTTGAGCAACTAAGATCATGGATTGATCAATTGCCTCATCACTAATCCACAAAGGGATATGACATGACAATCCAATATTTTTGGACTTCACTGTGATAGAAAGAGCATTTGGTGCTGATTTATCCAACTCCAAGAAAGTTGATATAGGATGGGAATGTGGAGATGTCTGAGCCGAAAGATCGACCGTTGCCATACTTGAACCAGATGCACCACATACTGAAGATTGGGGGAATCTTTGGATGCAAGAATACAGATGGTCAATTACCAAGACCCAATCAAACAAATGCAACCATATCTCCAAGGATGGGAGGACAATGTGAAGCTGGATTTCATTTATCTGATTTGCTGACAGATGTATCTCAAGGGCTGATGAAACCGAAGTGTCTGGCACACATTTAGCTAAACAAATGGAGTTAACTAATGATGACAGCAACAAAGTAGAGAAATGAATATCCAAGCTCAAAACTACATCATCTTTCAAAGTTGCCAATAGTATAAAACCAGCATCAATTTTTGCAATCATGTCCAGAGAGTTTGAGCCACGTTTAGAGCTGATTAATATAACAGAGAGGGAATTGACACAGCATCTAATATCTATGAGTGCAGTGCCTGATGTATTGGGTTCATCAGCACTATCATAGAGGAACTTATTCAACTGCAGAAATTCAGGAACATCCCGAGTGAAACATCTGGATCTCTTCTCAACCAACGAATGTTGTTCAATTACATCCAACAATGCTTGCACCCCAGAAACAAAGTACTTATCTGCCAAAAGAGACCAAAAGGCAAGTAAATATGCATAGTTGAGCTAGGAAGAATCATGTAAAAAACAAAAAACAAAGTCGTCAAAGAAAAAGAGGAGAAAACTCCACACCTTCAGCATGAAGTTCACAGCTTCCAATTTTCGTCTTGATACATATTGAAGAAGAACTGAATTTAGATGACTGACTTTCATCTGGAAGCCTCAGCCATAAATCGAAACTAAATGATTTAAGTAAAGTAACTTCAAGTCCCATTCTTTGATCAGATAATAAAATATCAGAGTCATAATCCTTGAGCAGCAATGACACACATAAATCACGTCCAAATATACTCAGAGAGTGAGATTTTTCAGCTTTATCCTCAGGAACTGAAAACTCAGTGAAAATATCATTCAATGTTTTCCCTGAGGCATCATTGTGAATAAAACTGCAGTAAAGTTGTTGCACTTCGAGCTTCAGAAACTGTTTCTTGTTGCTTTCCACTGGTGATATTATGATGGATTCCAATATTTCAAACTTGTAGATAGTGGCACTATTCTCTGTAAAATGCTCATTGTTTTCAGTAAATTGATGCTTACTGCTATTTGAACTCCAATCAGGCAAAGAAAAGTAACCAATCAAAACTGCTATATATTCAGGAGGTACAACACAACAAACATGTTGAATTCCAAAGCTTATCTCCAAATCAGAACTTGATCGGCAAGAACTTCTTTTCCTTGCTCTAATATTTAATATAGGAGATCGATTAGCTAGAGAAGGCCCCCATAAAAACTTTTGGAAGTTATAGGTCCACCAAGACGAGAAGAGAGATAGCCCCTCCACAGAACATAATACATCAAAAGAGTCCGCATGGCTAACAACGGAAGCTTTACCAGCAGGAAGAGTAATGCTGCCCACGATACATGATAAATCATGAAAATGTAAGTCAACGTTTGCAACATTTAAATCTATCTCGACAAAACTGGTATCCGAATGACTCCCCAAAAGATGGTGATCACTTGCCTGCGGAACCTTCAGTACCGAAGATTTCAAACCCTTATAATTGCTTGGCCTAGAAATATTCTTGTCTCTGATGTCATGACTTCTCCATTCAGGGATGAGGCTGCTACTTTCAAGGTTACGGAGACAACCAGAATTGTGTATTGTAACAAAGGGAAATTGATCCAAAGGGATACTTGCCCATTCTGTGAATCCACTCTCAGAAAAGTTTGATAAACCAAACCTCTGGAAACCGAAATAAGGAACATCTGTTCGACTCAACTCCATTTGGCTGAACGAATTATCATCAATATCAGACCTATCATAAACCACCAATCTATCACAAAATTCAGCCAACAACCTTACTATATAAGGATAGCAATGAAATTCAATGTCACTCAAGTGCACAGTACAATTATGACGTAGCAAGTGCCCATTTCTCTGACCCTGATATTCCATCAGAAAGCATTCACTCAGTAAGTTATCCTGTTCACCATTACCACCATCCTGGTTTTTCAATCCTCGAGGATGTGCAAAATCACCATCACCAAGCATCCTGGATGAGCATAAAATGTTACTATTACCCTCATTTCCCTGGCTGTAACTGATGATCTTTACCGCCTTCATAGAGACCGAGCAACTGTGTACTCCGCTTTGAGCATACCTAAAATCAAAATTACAATGCAATATATAAAATACAAATACGCAAGATTAAAATGTAAAACACTGAGCTCCAGTAGCAAGAAAGCAGAAGCATAGCACATGAAGAGTGTGTTCAACAATCTGCAATTGAAAGGGGAAATCCTCTCAATAGTAGCAATAGCTTCATTCCATTTCTAACATTTCTATGACATGGAACCTACTAGCATAGTGGCATAGAGATCTTACTATGTGGATGGTGGTTCATGTGTTGACTACAAGGAGTCACGAGGAAGGAAACAATGGTGGTTGCCAAGACAGACAGTAGCAAAGAGCCAAAAAAAAAAGGGGGTAAGTTAGAG
>BSSO01006672.1:0-11706 GCA_030267885.1 Mesembryanthemum crystallinum | reverse complement strand
TTAAAGCTAATATGTGAATTCCCAACCTAATTACCAAGCCCCCCTAAGTATTAAATTGATGAGAATTGAGGCCTTTTATTCCCCATCCCAATCCTTCTTTTATTCCCAATCCCACAAACCAAACATAGGAATTAAGATTTTGGGATTTAGAATCCCATTCCCACCTTTCTATTCCCTTCTACCAAACGCCCCGTAAACGCCATAGCACCAACGTGTTATTTTTGCCTGTTTTATGCCTTGGTAGTAGTTTAGCCCCAAAAATTGAAATGAAGAGGGGTAATAGGAATAATTCGGAAAGGAAAATATTCAATAAAATATAAACATCGTTTTTATTTATTGGCATGAAATCGGTATACTATCCAGAATAACATAAAAGAAAAAAGTATTATCCACCAAAAGAGTGTTTCTACAGAAATTTCAGACGGAATGCTGGCTGCATTCAGTCGGTATGGGGGTAGATGGATGTTTGAATTGAAAGTTCGGTCCTCTACATAAACATCCAACATCTACATAGTAATCAGCTGTGATGATTAGAATATAAACTGACTCAAAGGACCTCCAGTGCCGACGGGTAGCCCTCCTGAGCATCCAGTCATCAGTGAACCTCCGAAGCCGACATGGCAGCCCTCCTGAGCATCTAGACATCAGCGATGATCTCCATTGGCACCCACATTGGCTAAAGAAGCCCTGCACCGGTAGCACCACAGATCACAAGTTGTAATAAGATTGATTAAAAAAATGTTTTAATTTTCAAGAAAAATTGATGTTAGTAAAAAGCCAGTCAAGCTAAACAAATCGTCTCACACGATAAAAACCTTATAACAAAGCACAAATTTTCTACATAATTATGCAAGTGCTTAGAACGACCACAGGTTTGCACAACTCTTTTAAGGATTGTATACAAGCTCTATATTACAATCATATGAGGAGATTCAACAAGTTTACATCATGCAAGCACAAAAAACCTCGACCGATGGAACTCGACCATGAGTAGTTCTGAGAGGGGGCCTACCCCATCAAACTATCTCGACTCACGAGTCCTCAAGGGAAAAACTACACAAATAGTACTCCCTAAATGCCATTAAAATGAAGACCATCTTTGAGTATTACATTTCTGACCAAAAAAAAAATTAACTCAAATTATCAAACAAATTTATATTAATTAATTTAAGTAACAATTTTTAAAAATTGTAAAGCAATTTCTGAAAGTTTAGTATCACTTTTGTCCCAAAAAAGTCAATTATGACAAACATAGTGGAAGGGAGGGTGCAGACAAATTCATTGCTTCACCCACCCCCTGCGCCCAAAGAAAACAAAGACAGGAAAGATTAGGGCCAACAATTGAACACCTGTTTACAAGAGTCTTAAATGCTAGCTACTACATGACGGCTGAATCACAGAACATAAAACCAATCACACCCAACACATTGGTTCATGCAATAGCATTGACGGATCACATCAGAGTCAGAATAGATAAGATTGAATGTCATGCCAGTGAAGATCATCAAATACAAGGAAATGGAAGATTCAATAGGTGTCCTTTAACCATAATAGTCACAACATCAACTAGGAGAAGCTAAAGATCTAGCACAGAAAACAGGTATTGCAAAAAGAAAGAGTACAGACACAAATAAATGTCAAACCATCACAAGAAATCCGCCAGGTTGGGGGGGGGGAAGAGGAGGGGGAGAGAATCAGAGGAACATGATTAATAGTTGAATCGAACAACTTAGTTTTTGAATTCAACAGAATCAAATGCAAGGGCATGGAACATGCAGCCGATTCCAAAAAGCATACACAGAGGCATTGAAAGTTTTGCAATGCATACTTTACTGACCATGGTTTTTTAGATTGGAATACAAAGCTTATGATCATAACAAATAAAACAGAAAACTGGAAAAGAGTCTCATACTTTTGTCATTAAACTTAGAAAGCCCCCTTATTATAATTCGGCTTAACAGTACTAAGGTCACATCACTTCTTTGCTTACAGATCTATGAGAGAAACATAAGTTTTTGTTCATCCAGGGGGGAGGGGGAGAAAAGGTTGACTTGGTACTTGGTAGAACTCCCTTTCTTTATATAAAGTTATATGAGACTCAAACAAACATGTAAGCATGAATTTTTTATGTCATTGTACTCCCAGAGGGTGCCAACTGTTCAGATTTCACAGAAATGGAGTACCATCTGACATTGGAAAAATAGAGGTCACACTCATGGAAAAATCAGTGAAAATTTATTAAGCCCCTCTGACTATATCATACCTAATTTCATTCAACCATATAACCACCATATCACAACTAGTTATGTCAATACATATACCTTCTCAGAGGAAACAAAAAAAAGTATAATCTTCACCCTTCACAATAATTGACCCTTTTACATTTGTTAAAATTCCCATTCAACAGCTCAGTAGTCGATCACTAATGATGATATCTTAAAACACCAATACTTAAATGCATGATGATCATAACACTGGCACCTAATCGTTCCATCATCTTTCATCTGATAATCACAGCTATGGAGAACATTTACACACATCACTGCATCTCTATTATAAGAAATGCCACAAACTATGAAGAACTGCTTATTTCGTTCCAGGAAGCAAACTTATCCAGCTATTGGAAAAGAATAACAGTTTCAAACCCCTACCTTACCTTCTCCCACACCCTGAAATAAAAGAAAAAGAAAAGAAAAAGAAAAAAGAAAGGAACAAAAGAAAACAACCCCAAAAAAACAGAAGAAAAAGGAAACAAAAAAAAAAAAAAAAAAAAACTGAACCCCACAAAGAAACGAAAGAACTGAGAATAAAAGGGAGATGACTTGAAACTTATTCTTCTACTATATGGTTTGGATTACATTTGTTTTAGGAAATTGATAACGTCTGGAAAAAAGTTTTAGAATTTATATCCGCAACGCTCCCTATGATGAGACTCTTCTTTCAGACTCTTTCACAAGTGAAATGATAAAAAGTTGATTTTTATCCCTGAAAAAAGAATCTTAAATAATGAAGAAGATATACCCTTCAAGATTCAAGACTCAAGGAGAGTAAGAAAGATATGTCTAGAAACCAACACCAATAAGTCAGCTACAGCAGCAAAATACATAATTATTCTAACCAAACATAGCATCTCCTATCTCATTAGACAAGACAAATTACCATTAAATATATATTACAATCAAGAAGGACAAGATATCCTTCACTCAAACTCCCTAATCATGTCATCTACACTAATAAAATAAAAAAAACCCCAGAAACATTTATCCACTACGAAGCTGTATAAACATCCAGGTCCCAAATTCAACAATATAACATATTTGCTAGTAGACCATTGTTTATGCACAACCACAAACCCCTAAGGATTGGAAAGAAAACATTTCCCCAGAGGATTATTCATCCTCATACTTCCAAAGGCCTCACGAAGCATGAAGTTCAACAGAATCCAAGTAGCAAACTTCTTCTCTAAATACCAATCAACTTTCTTTTTTTTTTCTATGCACAGTTGCAATTTCATAATGCAAGACAACAAGATTGTTTGTTTGTTTGTTTTTTTTTTTTTTTTTTAAAAAAAACTATCCATCTCCTAATGGGATCAGGAATATGAGCACCTACCATTCCAAAAGAATGCAGAAACATCAGCGCTTAGCAGCATTGCCCTTGCGTCCCCTTTCATGTGCAGGTATGCTGGAAAGCAGTAATGAAAAGGAGTTTGAGATGAAGTCAAAAGCAATTTATAGGTATGGACTGGGGTACTGGTGACAGTGCATAGTTAGCAGCAAGATGAAGGCTGAGGCAACGCAGTAAAGTTAAAATATAGAGAATGAAACATCTAACTGTAAGGGCAACATGAATCTAACATCTGAAGTTTTACTAGGATCACCAGGAAAAAAGTATAACAGAGAGGATGGAATCATGGAGGTCCTATACTCCTATTGATGGTTGCTCGATGAGAAGAATAACACTAGCGGCGGCAACAACTGTTTGAAAGGTAGGTAAAAACCATATTGCACCCTCTCATAGTTAGAAAGTTCTTTTAAAGCATCAGTTAAGACCATGCTTTACCTCTTAAGTGAGTATGCCAATTATCTTAAAGTTCTAAGTACTAACCATTACAGCTCTCCAAATTGCAGCACCATACTTGCAATGAATATTATCCAAAGTGACACCATAAATGTCAAGGGCTAATACATTACACAACCAGCCAGCAAACACTTGCCTATCACTGACAACATCTCGGCATATTTGTCAAATGAAAAGGCACCCCACCCCCTTCAGCTCAGCTCTTGAATACCACCAACTCACCACCTAGCAACATCCCAACTTTACTCCAAACATTGCCACACATCATAGTGTTAAGACAATATATATGTAATTGATATAATTTGCCGATGGCCGCTCAAACAACAAACTAAAGAGCATTCTTGAAAAGGACATATCATTATAGTAAGAGCGTAAGAAAAAAGATGGAGATTTAGATCTAGAATGCCTAGGACTTATTAAGGGAAGCATTAGGCCTGCCTTACATCCCGTTAGAGGTAAGACTGCGTACATCCAGACCTCCCTAGACCCTGCCGTAGGCAGGATTATTACTGGATTATTGTTATTGTTGTTGTTTAGGCCCGCCTTTCTATTCAAGGGATATGATTGGTTGAACAAAAAGGACAAGGATTCCATTGCTACCTGGATATGTGGCACACTATGTAATGAGGAATCGAATACACGAGGTATATTTTTGGGTATGGCAACTACATATGCACTTTTGCTTTCAATTAGGTTCAGTACCTAGCTTATGTCAGCTTATTTTGTGCAATCAGTATACAATCAGAAATGTGGCCTATATCAAACAACATTAATTTGGTGCTTTCTTCTATAGTCAGTAGAAGTTTTGGATCCAGTTATTTTTTAAAAATAGAAAGATTTCTGCAATACAATTTCTAAAGGCAGGATTCTGACAACACATCTTCACTTGCTTTCAAAGTGAAAAGCATCCATTTTTATCTATGCTATTTGTGGAGATTAATTCTGATCACAGAAAGGCTCATTGATCCCTGTTACGGCCTACAGATGATAGATATGGCTTCCTCTACAAGATTGTTAGCGAGAAGATACCTTATACCTAACCTTGAGGGGGTAGTTCAACTGGTAAGAGCTCTAAGATTTATTCCAGAGCTCTAAAAAAGACCTGCTGTAGCCAGCTGGATTGATAACCAGAGGATCAGTTGTAGAAACTCAGAAAGTGAGGCAGAGGTGAGACAGCAGCCTCTGGTTGCTGACAGAGGCAACAGAACAGAAGAATAGAGATCAAATAAGATATGGGAGCGACAATTAGTGAAAAGGAAGTGGGTCAGACCCCTTTGAATCACAAGGAAAAAGAATCTGTGTCAAGGGTTTGTGACTCACATTGCCAATATCAACAAACTGGAACATGACCCCAGCGACTTGTACATTAAAGAATTGGGTATGGTCGAGTGAGCATGACTTGTAACTCCCACCAAGTTAACGGCAGCTAATATATATACAACAATATTTCCAAATCACTTGTGTAGAGAATGATGACAATTCACTGGTCATTTTTACAGCTTTGTAGTATTTCGTCTTAAACCATGAATATCTTCGGTTACAATGAAAGATTTATCTTCTCATGGTATATGTTTAAAACTTTTGAAACTTAGGTTAGAAGACTTTGTTAGCACCAATGCACTTAGCTTCTCCTTTAGACAGTATACGAGGAACATATTGAAGATAACTCAGTAAACACAAAAATCAAATCAGAACAGATTCTCATCTAATGAGAGGAAATTGAATATGATCAGATAAGATAGCACATTGAGTGGAAAGCCTGTTTGGCAGCGATCACTGAGCTTTACTCAACCAGCCACTGAAAATTCAGCATTCAATCCCTCGGTATAAACTATTCTCTTACTGACAGTAATTGATCGATTAAATTGAAGAGCGACTCAGGATTCAACAGCAGCCAATAAATTATGAATTGAATTCAAGAACAGAGTATACCAATATTACAAGTTTCAATATAGACCAAACTCAATAGCAATCAAACTCAAATTTCATCAAATATCAAAGTTCATTCTTTCATATAATCAAACAAACGATCAATCAATTGCTCAAAAAGTCAAATTCCACAAAATAGCATCACTAAATCAAAACCCAATCAATCAAATGGAAAAACGAGAGATAGAGGACTGACTTTTTATGCTTCCTGCCTTTCTTCGGTCCCCAACCAACCAATTTCGCAACCGGACAACCACACTTAGACCGAAACAGCAACACAGCGCGGCCATTAACAGGAGCCATCTTCCTCAGCTCAGCCCTAAGGCACTCATAATCCGGATTACTCTCATTCCCACCTTTCCACGGCAATCTCTCAATCTCACTATTCCCCCCGGATTTCAACGAATCCTCACTCTGAAGCTGCAAATCGAACTCCATCGCCTTCTTCAGCCCCTTACACTTAGGGTTCCCGCATCGGCGGCGAGATCGGAACAAGGAGGAGGACAGACCATTACCCCCGCCGCAGCAGCAGGCGTCGAAGAGGAGAGCGATGACGGCGAAAGAGACGACGAAGCCGAGGAAGTAGACGAAGGGAGGGTGAGGGTGGGGGAAGGGGAGGGGCGGGATAGAGAGGGAGAGGGAGAGAGAGAGGGGAGGGAGGAGGAGAGAGAGAGAGTTGAAGATGTAGGAGAAGTAGGAGGTGAGGAGGAAGGTGCCGGAGAAGAGGACGAGGATGAGGATGAGGAGATCGAGAGTGGCGGTGGCGGTGGTGGAGGGGGAGTGAGAGTGGTGGCGGCAGAGGAGAGAGGAGGTGGCGGAGTGGTGGTTGTTGTGGTGGTTTGTGGTGGTGGTGGTGGTGGAGGAAGAGGTGGGTTTGCGGGGTTTGGTGGTGGTGGTGGAAGAGGAAGGAGGAGGCATGATGGGGAGGAGAGAGAAAATGGAATGGCGCATGATAGTGAGGGAAGTGGGAAGTGGTGGGAGTATGTAAATATTGAAGAGAGGAGAGGGGAGGGGTTGATTTTACAACAAGTTTCAGGTGATGTGCGGCGTTTCTGGGTGGGTGAGAGTGGAGAGAGAAAGTGGTGATGCGCATGTTAGCAAAATGTTGTAAAAGTTTCTTTTTTTTTTTATTATTATTATTATTTTTTATTTTTTTTTTTAAATATTTTTGGGCGTGTGTGATTTTTCCTTTTTTTTTTTTCAACTAGTTATTGGCTAATTTTACTTGTACAAACTAGTTTAAATGGAATAAACTTGACATGATTTGTTTTTCTTGCGGTTAGGAAAGTTAATTCAATTGCTGATTTTATGAAAAATTTGGTTACGTTTCCTTTTTTTTTTTTTTTTTTTCCTGGTCCAATTCTTTTGACCCGTTTTTTTACTAAGTTGTTGGTTAAAGAAATAATGTGATAACCTTCATATAAAAACAGTTCAACTTGTCACACTTATGGTATCTATATTTAGCAATTTTCATTTATAACTTTTTTTCTTTTTTTCTATTGAAAAGGCAAAACAACCAGGATAATCTACTAAGGGATTATCCTATACCACCTTTAACTAATAAAGTAACCACTGAGAAATGCTATGATCAACATGTGCCAGAAAATCAACTATAGAATTTGCTTCTCTAAAACAAAGCAATACCTCCACATTTTAGAAGACATGAAGATCCTGACGAGTATCAATAATGATATTCTTAATCTCCCAAGGAATATGCCATTCCCCTCTAAGGGCCATGATAACAGCTAAATCATCCCCTTCAATTGTAACATTTTTTGTTCCCCGGCAACGCACTTCCCGAACCCATTCCCTTAAACCTTGTGCCTCAACAACAAGAATAGAGCACGAACCACGAGGCTGAACTCCCAAAGAGATGATCTCTCCCAAACTATTACGAGTGACAAAGCCTTCAACAACTTTACCATCTAAAAATCTAGATCCATCAAAATTAATTTTGGCATAAGAACTATGCAGTTTGGACCAATGAACATTCTATGTTGACCCTTTTTCTCCCATTTCGGGAATTTTTCTTAAAATCCCCTGACTTATCTAATTCACAATCAAGCTTGCCTAAAGCAAACCATTTTGTGAAACTATTTCTTATGTATAAGCTATTTAAGTAGTGTTCCTAGGCAAATTATCAAACTCCACTTTATTCCTACCGGACCAGAAAAGCCACCAAGGTAAAATAATTAATATAAAATCCCATTATGACAACGAGTTTCGAAAGAAATTAAGACTATCAATAAAATTACTAGAATTAGGAACCGCAATGCTAAAATCCTTCCCCAATAACTGAAGGGCTTGTTTACACGATTGAAAAAATATAAGGACAATGAAAAACAAGTGATCCTTATCCTCATAATGGTGATTGCAGAATACACATTCCCGTGGAACAAAAATGTGACTACTCTGCAGTCGCTTCTTAGTGGGTAGTCCATCTAGGCACATCTTCCAAAGGACAACTGTAACTTTATTAGAAATACTAAAATTTCATATCCAACTAAACGGGGCTTTAACAGGGAGAGTGGGATCCAAGCCCTGAGCTAACCTACTTGCTAAGCAAGCAGAGAAAATCCCAGAGCTAGACAACCCCCAATACTTTTTATCCGCCACTAGATTAGTAGGAATAGGAATCCTAAAATGAGATTAACAACATCCAGAGTGACCACACGAGGGAAACATCCCATTCTGTCGAATCTGTAATAAATACATTGACCGGGATTTGATTCATCAAACGGTGGCTCATCACTGTCATCCTGAAAATATTTATCCTTGAGAGGGGTCTGGCACACCCAATTATCTCGCCAGAAATTTATAAAGGACCCATTTCCGACTAGCCATCTTAAACTTTTGCAAAAAAGTTCACGAATATTCAGAAGATATCCCCATTGCCAATAATTTTTCCACCCTTTTAGCAAGGGTAAATAAATCGTTACCTTTAAGATATTTAGCTGAAATGAATTTAACCCATAAATTATTTAATTTGGTCGACCAAAATTCTCTAGATTAGCTTCATTTGCATTGCTTTGTTAATCGCTTCGGACTTACGGAGACCTATTTCCCACTTAGATTCTAATTGGCTAACATCGTCAAAGTTTTTGTTAACCGCTTCCGACTAACCTATTTCCCACTTAGGTTCTAATTGGCTAACATCGTCAAAGTTTTTGTTAACTTGTTCACGTGGCTTTTTATGGTAATTTTTGAATCCAACACCTAGTTGGTTATTCTCTCCCATATAAAAGTTAGCTATTTATCAAAATAAATAAATAAAATGGTTATCGCCAAATTACCAGATGGGTATTTTTTATAACCACCCTTCGCCACGTGGGTATTTAAAAATACTCCGATGCCAAATGAGTATTTTTAATGGACAAAAAGTGCAAATAGGCCCCAAAATTCGCCGACAGTGATCAAAAGTTCATTTATCCTATTTTTTTGATATCGAAATGCATTTTGTTACTACTTTTGTTTACCTGAAATCACTTTACTCCCCCAAAACCTCCTTAACTCCCTTCTTTTTCTCACTCCTTCTCAAGAAAATTGGGAGTTAATGGGTTTTTTTGGGAATTAAAGTGATCTTAGGTGTATAAACGTAATGAGGAAATGCATTTCAGTATCAAAAAAATAGAATAAATGAAATTTTGGTCACCAGCGGCGAAATTTTGGCCTCATATGCGCTTTTGATTCATTAAAAATACTCATTTGGCACCGAAATTTTTAAAAATACCCAAATGGCGAAGGTTGGTTACAAAAAATACCCATATGGTTATTGTACTCATCAGGGGTGGTCGGGTGGAGCTACATGGGGGGTTGGCATGGGCTCAGCCCCTGTAGCCCGCTTCCGAAGCTCTTAATATCAGTTGTCTAGCCCTTGAAACTATGTATACAAAATAAATAACATTCATATAGTTGATATGAAGCAAATTGCCTCAGTGGTTAAGTGGCTGTTATTTTTAAGCGCGCCTACTAGGTTCAATTCCCATGATGTACTATTTTTATGTTTTAGCCTTTTTATTGTTATTCTTTTTATTATTATTTACAGCTCAAAGTACCTTAAGTGAATTTTTTCGGCAAAGTGCTTTGCTATGTTTCATTTCGTAATTACCTCAACTAATATGATGAACTAGTTTATTTTATAATATATCAAATGTTGTTTAATTCAATTCCTCAATATAAGTGTCCCTCATTTATTAAACGGACTTTTATATCAGGCGCAATCTAGTACCACTTTTATTTATCTAGTGTTACTTCTTGTTTACCAGTACCAATTTTGAGTACTAATGTTTTCTATGGAGTACCACCTTTTCCTTATCCAATACTAATTTTTGATTTACCGGTACTAGTTTTGAGATTGGCTGATACATCAATCTTGCCTAATCATATTTTTCCCTAACATTATACTCTCTCGTTTTTTAAGAACTGGTCAGAAGTCCAAGCTTACTAGAAAAAAAAAAAACAAAATAGGCATATGTTACTCTTTACAATTTAGCCCCCCTAACCATACAATCCTGGCTTCACCCCTGGTGCTCATTACACGTTGCAAAAGTTTTGAAAATATCCTTAAATAATCAAGAAAAAAAATCCCTTAAAAAACCCCCAAAAATACACCCAATTACTATTGTGAATGTGAAATTACTATATGATAGCTAATAGTGAAACCCACTCATACACACATCATATTAATAACAGACATTTTGACGTCATCAAAGTTCTTTGATGTATATAAAGGCATAGTAACTATGCTCTGATACCAATTTGATGTATATAAATTAAATATGGTTCTCGAACAAGGAACAATAAAAGGGATACGTTCTTCAAATTTAATATAATTCAAGGTCAACAAAGTCTGCAAATTATAGTTCAATTTTAAGCAATGTCGCCACCAAAGGTTAGGTTTGTTATCACCAATGACAAATAGAGAATTAAAGCTCACCAAAGAACAATAACACTCCAAGAGATTTAATATTCACCAAAGAAGATTAAAACTCAAAGTTTGAAAAACAATTCATAATTCACAAACTCACGCTCTGGCTTCATTAATTGATCACCAACCCTTTATATAGGGGATTACAAAGCTTCCACTTTCCTAATATTACTAGGACACAATCTGACAATAATAGGTAATATACTAGAATTAAGAAACTAGGAAATAATAAGGAAACTAGCCAAAACAAGGTACTTGGGCTCCAAGCTATGGAACTTTCCTAATTAGTACAACTCAATAATAACTCTAAAAATTATCCTAAATTAAGGAAAATAATTATTAGGTTAACTACTGAATTGAAAATAATAAATAAAATAAAATAACAAATGATAGATTAATGTTCAATAGAGCTCATGGACATGAGTTTCGTTTCCAGACTCATATGTTCCACTTCAGACTCGTTTTCGATCATTTTAAGCTATGAATCTTGGAAAGTGTTTACATGAAAGTTGTAGAGCTTGTTTCTATCTTTCCGTAACCTTTTGAACCACTCAATTTCGACTCCGTATGAAGAAGTTATGGCCAAAATACGAAACTATGTCTGGATTGTAGCGAACTTGCGAATCAAATAAAAGAAGCTTTATTCCAAATCTTGCATGAATTGCCCAATTGATAATAATTGTGGAACACAACTTAACAAGGACCCACTCAATAACCAAATTGATCTTTAGCATGTTTGATCGTTCCTTGTCTTTTTTTTTTTTTTTTTT